>JAKSZP010017510.1:0-78260 GCA_022478985.1 Massospora cicadina
ACCCACAACAACCTTACAGCCATTGCTACCCTATCTAAAGTGCACCTTGAGGCTGAAAAAGCATCTACAGACTATATTTCCACCCTCATCATCACACACATTGAGTTGCAAGCACCCATTTGATAACTCAACCCCTATTTTCACGATGCACCCACACCAATGCTATCAGCTTTGTGCTGCTACATGTCCACAACAGATGAGGAAGAAGAGCCTCCTGATCCTTCTTCACCAACCACCATGGATGGGTAGTGGTTTTCACTTCTGACTTGGTTAGTGTATTTTGTTTGAATTTATGTCAGTTTGAGCAAATCTGCTGTCACATTTTAACTTTATTATATTTATATTTTTAAGTTTTAGCTTGTTTGAGCATCAATATTGTCCATCCCCTGATTGGCTTGCCTCAATTAAATAAAATTTTGAAAATTTTTAATTAATTTATCTAAGATTTCCACAATTTGAACTTGGAATGAAACCATTATACCACTTAATCTCCTGACATCAACTCTATAAAAAATGAGGGTCCTCAGCAAAAACCTACTGTTCATCAAGGGTGTGTTCTAAATCTGCTAATTTTTATAATGGGAAGGCTCAGGGACATTACTACTTCTTAGTCAAAAGGGATAAATCAACTGATTCAGTTTTATGAGGGCAGCTGGGATCTTTACATAGCCAATCAGATCTATTATACCAAACTAATGCATTGCCTAAGCATAGCTACTAGCTAATTAAATTAATAGGATCATATATACATATAAACATACCTTTCTATTAATATATATTACAGATATATTGTGATATTACCTGGCATTGCTCATGTAAATAAACAAATGATTTAAATTATGTATTTTAAATTTTATAACATAGATTAACCAATAAACTGCTTAGTTTTTACCATTAAAAATACCAAATAAACCAATTACCAACTGCTTGGTAATCCTAAACTAAACTTAATGAAACAACCAAAAACCACCAACAACTTATTAAAACCAATTAACTTATCAAATCAACCAATTACTAACTGTTTACTAAAACCATCAAGCTTATTAAGTAACCTAAAACTACCAACCACTTTGCAAAAACATTTAACTATTAAATTGACCAAATATTCTAAAGTTCAACTATAACAATATACTGATTACCAATAAAAGTTATAAAATTTTCACTTCTTACATAAAAACGTTTATTTTCACTAATATGAAAGTGGATGTTCTAATTTAGAAACCATTGTGGGCATGCACACAACAACACACCAAAGTTTCATTGCAAATGGATTAATGCTATAAAAATGCATATGTTATATTATTAAAATAATCAAATAAAGAAACATTCATTTTTATTTGCTCTTCTTTAACTTATAAACTTGTTTATTCTGGAGACTTACATCATTTATTTAACACACTTTATGATATAACCTTTTAATAAAAATTCTTCATAGTTACTAAGGTTAGATGACTGTACAATATCCTACCATATTCTCTCTAACTTTTATATTTTAAATAAAAAGATTTATATGTAAGGTAGGAAATATAAATGTTTTTAATAGTGATTGGTATATCGTTAAAGCTGAGTAGTTTGATATTTCTCTATTCAACTAGCCAATTTACCTATGCTTTACTATGGTGACTATAAAATTTCAGATTTTTAATCTATTAATTTAGATTTTATATTATAGATAAACAAAGCCACAGCCAAATATAATTACTTAATTGAATTAGCCAAAAATTATCAACCAATTAGGTAAACCTAATTGAACTTATCAAAACAACCAATAACTAATTACCCCTCAAACTAATCTGTGTCCTATTGATTTGACCAAAAGCCATCAACCACTCAGCCAAACAAAAAACCTATTGAATCAATCAAATAACACCAAACTGCTACCCAAAACATTTCTTTATACTTAAAACCATTGAGTATATGACATACTTTTCTCTCTTGTGCCAATCACTTTTAATTTTTTAAATTTTTAATCAGTCAAATCAGTTAGAACTGTTGAATAAAAACATAAATCTATTTCAAATGTTGAGTTGCCAGCAGCCAACATCCAAGTTGCCTGTTTTGGTGCTGGCTGCTGTTTCCTCCTGGGGAAGTGGGCTGGCACCATCAAGAGTCTTTTGCTCAGTGCCCAAGCAATCATAGGTAGGATCTGGCCCTCCTAAATTGGTGAGGTGATTTGTCCCACTGAAGGATCTTGCCACTCACCTTGCACATTCTCAGGTGGTGCTGTGAAGCCCCCTGGTGCTCTCTCAGAGCAACATGTGCCTTGGCCTTTGCATTGAGTATGGCGCTTTGTTTCCTTATTCTGATAAGGAAATTATTTGAGGAGGTGCTGGCAGTAATGATGCCCACAGGCTTTATCTATTTTCGCCCCTACAAGGGGTATTTCAATCTTGGCTTCATGTGCAAAGCTGATGCCATGACAGTGGCAACTATTTAATTAGATTTTAAAAATACTTCTCTTCTCACCACTCAAACCTAGTTACCTGTGGACACCACTCTTGTGGTGCAATTTACAGGGTTGCCCACCCATCTTCTCTCTGCAGTTCTTTACCACAAATTGGTGAAAGGGTTGGTTGTTTACAGCTCAGACCCTGTTCTGCAGTTTGTGGTCCCTAATGGGGCCAAACACCTTGCTGGCCCTCATGCATTTGCCACAATTCAGCCAGCTAATCACAGAATCACTCAGGTGATTCCACCATCTTCATCTTTAAGTCTGCCCCCAATCACCAATTTTGGGCCCACATCAAAGGTAGGTGGGCGGTTTGCCCTTTCTGTTTCAGGTTGGATCACTCAAAGTGAAAGTGCCCTAACCAGATGGAGGTTGGGGCTCAGCCCTTGCCTCCTTGGCTGCTGCTAGCTTTTCAGCTGCTTCAGCCAAAATACTTACATGTGGAGCAATTCTCCCTTCTCCTCTCTTGAAGCCAGCGGATGTGGCTAATTTAAAATCAGCCAATCAAAAGTTAACATCCCTTAAGCTAAAAATCAAATATTTTGGCTCAATTGGCGCTAAACACCAAATTTACTAAAATTTTCAACCCTATTGCCCCTCCCACCCAATCAACTTCTGTCACTGGGCCAATCAGACCTGATTTAAATCCATTTGATGTCCTCAATTGGGTTGACAAAGGCAATTGCCCACATGGGACTGATCCCATATTTGAATGGGAGGATTTTATAAATCCTTCCTCTGAAGCACCTCCTCATCAATTCAGCTCTAAAAATGGGCTGTCCCCAGTATAAACCCCTAATTGAAATGGCAATTGAAGTTGCAGCTGTCCCTAACAACACCCCATTGTAAGGCAATGTTAATCTATTTTGGCCCCATTAAAAAATAGTTTCCCTGGGCCAAAACTTCCTGAAGAAATTCCTTTAACCCCAAAATAGAAAATAATTGTGTTAGGCTACAAGCTAAATGAATCAACCATGTAAGCCACTCAAATATGTGGCTTTAACAGGTAAATCTCAAAAAGAAAAAAGATTTTGTCCAACTTTCAAGTTTGCTTCTATGGGTAGAGAATAACCTATACAATTATATTGATGCAATGAACACCACAGATATTATTGATGAAACTAATATTACTCTATTCAAACTTCAGCCACATTCAGGTGATATGCCTACTCCATTCTTGTCTGCCCTGGCATGTCCCCTCAAACACCCAATTTTCCCCCTTCCTCCTTGGTTATGCTAGGCTAGGGGAACCTGGTCTAGCATACTAGAGGTTAAATCAGGTTTTTTAGCAATTTTTCTCCTTTTTATCCTGTTACTATTGTTGTGTCAGTAAGAAGGATCCCCTGGTCCCCTTGCCTTGAATAAAAGAGTATGTGACATTTTTTCTAAACTACTAAATCAATTCTACTTAAATTGCCAAAAATATTTCATTAACTCTTTTAGTGATTTTCAAAAAAATCTTCCATTTTTTTGCCTTAAATTTAGGATGAATTCTTAGCTGATGTTCCCTCATTTTAAGTTCATTTTTGCCCTTGTCATAAAACAAATATTTGATAAATTTTAAGATAAATCTATACAAATTTTATTTTATTTGGACATATATATATGTTTTTAGATTTACATACCTCTCAATTTCAAATGCATATATGCGTTTTTAGATTTTAGATACCCCTCATTTTTGGATGCATATATGCATTTTTAGATTTACATCACCCCATTTTTTGAATACATATATGTGTAAAATTATTTAAAAGGGTTAATTAGGTGAACCAAATTAGACATTTTTTTTATATACCTAACAGCCAGATACCCATTCTTTGCTACAGTATTTAAAGTTTATCAGATGATAAGCTCACATTGTAGACTATAGGATGTGCCAGCACTACTCTCAAGCCACTTATACTAACAGATTTGCTGTTGCCCCTTGCTGATGAGCTGATTATCCTAACTACTTAATCTACTTAAACTCTAATACTAAGATTTTGTTGAGTTTTAGGTACGCAATTTGGTGAATTATTAGATAATATTTACCAATTCTCACCCACTCACCCAAATAGATTAACCTTATTAGACTCAATTAGCTTTAGGTGAGCAATTTGGTGAATCAATTAATGATATTTGTCAATCTTCACCCACTTGCCCAAATATTGAACCCATCAGGATTGTCAATTTCAGATTCAATAAGATTTGCTAATTCTCACTCACTCACCCAAATAGATTAACCCTACCATACTCAGTAGTTTCAGATTTGATCTTATTTGCCAATTCTCACCCACTTACCCAAATAGATTAACCTTATTAGACTTGATTAGCTTCAGGTGAGCAATTTGGTAAAATATTAAATAATATTTATTAATTCTCACCCATCATCCAAATAGATTGAACTCATTTGGCTCATTAATTTTGGATTCAATCTTATTTGCCAATTCTCAACCACTTACCAAACAGATTAACCTTATTACACTTGATTAGCTTCAGGTGAGCATTTTGGTGAATTACTCAATGATATTTGTCAATTCTCACCCACTCATCCTTATAGATTGAACCCATCAGGCTTAATAATTTTAGATTCAATAAGATTTTCCAATTCATACCCACTCATTTAAAAAGATTGACCCTATCAGACTCAAAGGTTTCAGATGTCAGTCAGTGAGTACATCAGTGAAATTTTTTATAAGTAGACTAGCCGATATTAATGCTTTGCTACAGTTTCTATAGAATCTCAGATATTCAAATTTATTAGTATAAATTTTATATTATAGATAATGTTAACCACTCAGTTAAATTAATTGCTTAATCAAAGCAACTAAAAACAACAAGCACTAAATTAACCTAACTGAACTTATCAAAATTTACCAATAAATAATTATCCATAAAACTAAACTGTGTTCTATCAATTTAACCAAAAGCCATTAACCACTCAGCCAAACAAAAAAACCTATTGAATCAATCAAATAAAATTAAAATGCTACCCAAAACATCTCTTTATACCTAAAACATTTGAGTAAGTGACATATCTTCTAAACTAATAAATCAACTTATACTTAACTTGCCAAAAATATTTTATTAATTAGGTGAACCAAACTAGGCAGGTTATTAAAATATATAAACCTAACATCCAGATATCCATGCTTTGCTACTGTATCCAAAGTTTATCAGATGATAAGCTCACATTGCAGCCTATAGGATGTACCAGCACTACTCTCAAGCTACTCAGACTAACAGCTTTACTGTTGCCCATGTAGCTGGTGAGCTGAATTCTAACTACTTAATCTACTTAAACTCTAAAAATATTTTTTTGTTGAGTTTCAGGTGAGCAATTTGGTGAATTATTAGTAATATTCACCTATTTTCACCCACTTACACAAATGGTTTAAACTTATTAGACTCAATTAGCTTTAGGTGGGCAATTTGTTGAATTAAAAAATGATATATGTCAATTCTCACCTGCTTGCCCAAATATTGAACCTATCAGGCCTGATAATTTCAGATATAATAAGATTTGCCAATTCTCACCCACTCACCCAAATAGATTGACCCTATCAGACTCAAAGGTTTCAGATGTCAGTCAGTACATAGTTATGTCAGTAAATTTTTTTATTAAGCAGATATCAAGATATGATTTAGTAAGGGTGGTTAGCCAGGCAGTAAAACAGCTTCCATTCTAATGCAGGTTTTGAGTTCAAACCTTGTACTGGATAAAAAATTCTTAGTGTGGTTTATTTGTCCAAGGTCAACCCACCTCAAAATAATTAAAAGATATGATATAGACCTATGAGCTAGTTTAGAATGTAGTTAATAGCAATAAAGTAATTAGTTTAATTTAACTTAATTACATAAGAGTACTTAGTTTATTTAATCTTTATATTATTAAAATTAATCAACATATAAAATACACTTATAAAAGCTTATAAAGTAGAAAAAAATTACCAAATGAAAAAAATAATTGAGTAAAATATATAAGTTGAATGAAATTTAAATAAATAATAAGATATATTAAATTTATAGTATTGAATAAAATAAACAATTAAATTAGACAATAAAAAAATAGAGCCAGGAAAAGAGCCTGCAACTCAAGCTAAACCTTAGGATTAATCTTAAATTATCTACTGATTTTATTATAATCTTTAAACTTCATACTTTAGGGGTGTTTATCCTGGCAGGGTAATTCCTGCTTCACTCTATGCAGGTTTTGTTCAACACATAATTAAAAACTTGTACTTGCTATAAAATATCTTAGTGTGGTATATTTTCCTCAAGGTTGACCTGTATTATTTTACTTTTAAACTTCATACATTAATATAGTATTAAAAATTAAATGGGAAAGTAGTAGGAGAGAGTGGAATACAGTCTCTTTGGCTGAAATTAAAGGACCAGAAAGATAGGCTGCTAGTTTTCTAAGATGTCTTTCACAGATATGGCAGATAAAGTTTAGACTGGGCTGCTAGTCAGGATGCAAAAGCCTCCAAAAGGCAAGCCATAATTCCAGGAGCATTGCTGCTCAAATGCTATTTGAATATGCTGGAAAAAAGAAGCAATGGAGTGCCAATGGGCCATAAATGAAAAAAGCAACCTGGTGAGGAACAAGCTGTTGCAGCCCCAGGGCCAAAGGGCCTGAGCGTAGGGAGTTTCAAGAATGAGGAAAATACATAAAGGCCTTGATACAATAGGCCAAGTGACTATGGTAAGGATCATTGTTAAAGATATAGCTGGGATGACCCAGTTGATATGCAGGCCGCTGGGCCACATTGCAAATGTCACTGAGGGTTTGGTAAAGAAAATTTCAAACTAATTAAGTAACTTTGAGCTCAGAAAATTTTTTATTAAATTTAAAACAAAAGAATCAGCTGTCAATTTTCTCAGCATGTTACATCTGCTTAAATAGATGATCAAAAGGGTGTTTAGCCTAGCAGGTAAAAATGCTTGCATCCTGATGCAGCTTTCAAGTTTAAAACCTGTACCAGCTAGAAAATTCTCATTATGGTATATTTGTCCCAAGGTTGACCCACCTCAAATAATTTTTATTAAATAGAATGATCAATTTTCAGGAATAGCTTAGGAAAGCATAGAATAAGAGCCCTCAGGATTTGGCATAACCCAGTGAACTTTGAGCGAGGGGGAAAATGAACTTGATTTGAACAAACTTTGAAAGTATTGGTGGCAGGCCAGATCACTGTCAGTTTGTCCACAGACATCCAAATTGCAGATTTTTTTTCAGTTTTAATGACTAGAGTGATGGCGTCTTGCCTAACAGGCAGAAGAAACCTCCCAAGGCTACCTCACATAGGGGCAATCCTATGAGGTTGGGAACAGGTTTAGGTGCCCAACCCACCCATACCCAGTTGCTCCACCATCTGTTTGATCAAGTGAGAAATGTTGGACAAGGATTTTGATGCTTTTGGGGAGAGTTTTGAAATAGTGGGAATATATTTTAATGGCTCAATGCCATTGGCAAGCTTTGCAAAGATTTGCCACTAACCACTTTGCCAAAAGTACACACCCATTGAGCTTTATTGCTGAGGGTTTGGGGCTCTTGAGCCTTAATGCCTAAGGCTTGTTGCCATTGACTTTATTATAAGCTTTTACTTTATAAGGATGCTGACTCTCCAATAGCATGGCACAAATTCCCTTGATTTTCAGTACCAATTTAGCTGAAGTTAGTACTGGGATAGGTTGCATGGTCCTTAAAGGGTAAGCTGTTACCCAACGCTTGTCCACAATGTGGGTGAGGTCACCCTGGAAAACAAGTGTAACAGCTGTCCTTCTCAGACCCTTTTTTGATGGGAATGAGAATGACAATCAGTCCAAAAGGGGCAATCCCATGGACTTACATTACTCTTTCCTTTTGCTAAAGGAGTAGTGCCACCACTGGAAAATTGAGCTAGGCCACATTTTTATGGGCTTTAAACAACTTGATTGCCATTAGTATAGCATATTTGGGGGAGGATAGGGAGCGTCTGGGTGGGTGGCATGGAAAGCATAATGAGCTCTAAGCAGTTGGCACAGTCATGTGCACCAACCCAGCTATTCTAATAGGCTGGATAGCCTTTCCATATGATTAAATATTGAATTGAATGGCATGATTGTTGGGAGGCCAGGATGCCCTCAACTTCAGCTTTCTTTGCGCCCTCAATCACAATGAGCTCTGGGTCCAATGAAATCATTTTCTTTATTGGAGACAGCTGAGAGATATGGAAGACTGGGTGCTGCTTCCAGTAAGGTGGCAATTTCAGATGAAAGAAATCGTTTTCCAAATATTCTTTTACTATATAGAGGCCTGAGCACTTACTTACAAACTAATGTGATGGCACCTGCATGTGCAAGTGCTGCATGTTGAGCATGACGTGTGATCCTACCTTTACTTTGTGCACCAGGAGCTACTTTCAATCCATGAATCATTTATAATCACTTATAGTCTAAGTCTAGTGCCCCCAAACCAAGGACTATGTGGCACAAACGTGCTGAGCGTGATCAGTGGCAGCTGATACCTCTGGGTAAAGGCATGAACCAACAGAAAACAATGGATTATATCCCAAGGTCACCTCATACAGGGAGAAGCCTGTGGATGCATGTGTTCCATTATTTTGTGCAAACTGGGTGAGGGAAAGGTCATCCACCCAGGTATCCTGAGTGGCTGCAGTGTAGCACCACAGGTACTGCTCCAAGGTCTGATTGACTCATTCAGTTTGATCATCTGATTGTGGATGGTATGCAGTGGAGCAGCTAAATTAATCTTCAAGATTTCCAAGAGCTCATTTCAAAACTGTGCCATAAATTTAGGACTACATAGTTGATAATTTCCTGCCGGAGGCTGAACATCCAAAACACATAGTGCATAAAGTAAGTAAGCAGTTTTTTGGAAGATATAGTGGAGGAGCATGGGATAAACAGAGAGAATTTAGTGAAGCAGTCTACTATTACCATGACTACTGTGAACCCCTTGGAGCTAGATTTTTCAACAGTAAAGTCCATGGACACCAATGTTCATAGCCCCTCTGCCTGCTGCAGTAGTGAAGAAGACTATTCCTTCCAGACCAGTCTAACTTGGCCCATGTGCAAGTTACACAAAATTGGCAATCTATGCTGGAACATCTTTTAACAACTCTGGCTAATTAAAGTATGCTTCACTAGAGTGATGCATTTCTTACTACTGGGTGACTAACTGTGGGGAGATCATGATGAGCTTGAATGACTTCAGCTTGGATAAGAGGAGGAACCCACACCTATGACCTAAACTGGATGAGCCTTTCAGCTAAAGAATATAAGGAATGTTTGGAAGTTGGGAGAGATAACCACTATAAAGTTTCACCCCCTCCACACATGCCATCTGTGCTGCTAAGACCTGAAGCACTAAAGGCGCATCTGGAGCTAAATCTGCTGCCAAATCTGTGGGAGAAACAATGGTTAGGATCTGAGTTGAGGGATGAAAGTGACAAGATCTTCCTAATCTGAATCAGCTGAGCAAAGTGTGGGATTGCAACTTAGAAAATTGAGAAGACATTCAGAGCTCCCATAACAAACTCATTATATAAGTTAAAGCTGCACAAATACCAGTAGTTTAGACCTTTTGGTGTGCCAACTTCTGTAGCTTGCAGAAATAGAGGAGGTCTTGGTGGTATGTATGCACAGTCAACTTTTGCTGAGAGCCCTGCAAGAAATACCATTAGTGGGTCAAGGCCCAAGCCACAGCTGCCAACTCCTTATTGTAGATAGCTCTAGTATTGCTCAGTGGAAGAAAACTTGTGGAAAAAATAAGCAAATGGGCGTTCCAACTTATTGTGCTCTTGGGGAGAAACAGCTCCTACCACAACAGAAGATGCATTATATGCTACAATATAGGGTTTGGAGGGATCTATGTGCTTAAGGATGGGAGGCAACAAAAATACCTCCTTAATCAAATTAGTGACTGCTGGCACTTGGGCGTCCAGTAAAAGGGAATGTTTTTATCCATGAGTGGATATAGAGGGGAAGCCAGCTATGAGAGCACAGAGGAGAACTTTTTCAGAAATATGATGGTACCCAATAGGCTTTTCAAATGCTTCTGGGCCATTGGAGTTGGCCACTTGCAGATAGCATCCAATTTGTTGAGTGGGATGGCATACCCATCTTTTTCCAAGTTGAAATTGCGCAAAAAGGTGACTTTTTCCTAATAAAACTTGCTTTTTTTGGCTTGAAAAACAAACCATCCTTATGCAGGACAGCCACTATCACCTTCAAGTTCTTTGCATGTTGTTCAGGAGAGTGATAATGTACCAGGATATTATCAATATATACACTGCACAGGTAGACTAAAGATCCTCAAGCACACTATCAATCATCCTGTGGAAGGTTGTAAGTGTATTATTCAGCTCAAAAGGCATCACTCAAAATTGGAATATGCTACTTCTTGTCTGAATGGCAATAAGCTATTCCTGATCTTCCTTCACCCAAATTTGATTAAAGTTTTAACAAGATCAAGTTTTGAGAACACTTGCAACTTAACAATTGCTAGCCTATTTTTGTTCCAATGGCAGTGGATAAGAATATAAACCATGTTATCATTAAGATGGCATTAATCCATGCAGGGACAATTGGAACTATCTGACTTTTTTGGAAAAGACAATGGGAGAGGCAAGAGAGGATGTATCTTTGAATAACCAACCCTCTTTGAGCATGTCATCTAACCATGCATTAAGGGTAGTCTCCTTCCCCACTGTATGCAGTTACAATGGGCAGTTTATGTTTACTACCTCCATCATTGTCTGAAAACACAAATCAAATTTTATATGCAGGGTAAGGCAGTCAGCCTTTTTGATTCAAAAATACTCTAGTATCCCATCAACACAGTGGAAAATCTAGTAAGAGACCTATGGGAGAAACAAGGGATGTAATTAATCCATAACCTTGAGCTTTAGTAAGCATATCCAAAAAGGGAACCTTGTCCTACAACTGACCATTAGAAAATTTTAGCATGTTGGATTTCAAGTGGGTTTGCACATGCTGCTGATGCCTCCAACTTACACCCAAAATTATTAGGAACATGAGGTTAGGCATTGCTAAAAAGTGATTGCAAAAGTTAAACTGGTGACTCAGGAAGGGTACTGGACGCTGTACTTTATAGGATGGCTGGAAGGCTGACAAGTAGACCATCACTGCAGGCTCTAAGTCCAAGTCTAGATAAAACTGCTGGGCCAACTTCAGACTTATGAAGTTACCCACTTCTCCAGAGTTAACTGAGGCCTCAAAGGACAACTGGTGAGCCCCTAATATTAATATTCACTTAAAATAAAAAATAGGCTGAATTCTGTTTATTAGTGCATATGGTTATTTCTGCAAACACCAAAGAGATTGCAAAGACAGGTGAGCCAAAGCACACCAACTTGGGCATGGAAGAGCATTGGGATTGGGGACCAATTTGGATACTGATTCAACATTGGGAACAGAATCTGAGGCTAAGTTGGCAAATCCATCATGAATTTTTCAAATTGAGGGTGGATTGAGAGGAAAGTAGAGGGTAAAGAAACAATTTGACCATAAATGAATTCCTTAAAGCCATCTGGGAGCTGCTTTAAAGATTGATGGTTTAATAAACAAACATCAGAAAGCAGGCTACTGACTGAGCATTTATATGAAAGATGGTAACCACTGTGTCACCTATCTCTACAAGGAGGGTGGAAATGGCTGAAAACAATGGACAGTCAAATATGTTAAAGATGGTAGATAAAGTATATACTGGCTTGCCAGTCAGAATGCAAAAGCCCCTCAAAAGGTAAGCCATAATTACAGGGGCATTGCTGCTCAAATGATGTTTAAATATGCTAGAAGATAAGTAGCAATGGAGTACCAATGGGCCATAAATAAGAAAAGAAAACTAGTAAGGAACTAAGCTGTTGCAGCCTCAGGACCAAAGGGCTTGGGCATATGGGGTTTGAAGAATGGGGAAAAATATATAAAGGCCTTGACACAATAGGCTCAAGTGACTATGGTAAGGATCATTGTTAAAGATATGGCTGGGATGACCAAGTCAATATGCAGGCTGCTGGGTCATTTTGCAAATGTCACTAAGGGTTTGGCAAAAAATATTTTTAAACTTAATAAAGGACATTTGAGCATGAGAAGATTTTTATTTAATTTAAAATAAGAGAATCAACTGTCAATTTTATCATCATGTTATGACTGCATAAATAGCTATTCATTTTTGGGTAAGCTTAGAAAAGCATAAGATCAGGGCCCTTGAGATTCAGTCTAACCTGGAAAACTTTAGGTAAGGGGGAGAAATGACCTTAATCTAAATTAATAAAAGTATTGATGGTGGGCCAAGTTGCTGGCAATTTGTCCACAGATGCCCAAATTGCAGATTTTCTTTGGTTCTGATGACTAGTATGATAGCATCTCACCCAACAGGCAGCATGAACCTTCCAAGGCCACCCCACATAGGGGCAGTCCCATGAGGTCAGGAATGGATTTGGGGCACCCAAACCACCTGCACCCAGCTGTTCAAGCATCTATTTGAATAAGCAAGAAATGTCAGATGAGAACTTTGATGCTTTTAAGGGGGTTTTTAAACTGGTGGGACTATTTTCTAATGACCTAATGCCATTGGCAAGCTTTGCTGAAGATTCAACACTAACTGCTTTGTTTGCCAAAAGTACACACCCATTGAGCTTTGTTGCTGAGGGTTTGGGGCTCTTGAGCCTTGATGCTGAAGGCTTGTTGCCATTTACTTCATTCAAATCTTTTACCCTTTGAGGATGCTGACTCTCCAATAGCTTGGCACAAATTTCCTTGAATTCAGTATCAATTCAGCTGAATTTAGTACTGAGAGGGGTGGCGGGGTCCTTAAAGGGTAAGCTGTTATCCAACGCTTATCTACCATGTAGGTGAGGTTGCCCTGGAAGACAAGTGGGACAGCTGGCCTTCTCAGACCCTTTTTTGATGGGAACAGGAATGCCATTTGGTTTAAGTAGAGGGGTTGCTCCCCCAGACTTACATTCTTTAACCATTGCTTGTTGGTGATTGTCATTGCTAGCCATGGTTTTAGTGTTGATGGGCATACAAGCCATTGGACTCAGACTTGATTTGTTGCTTTATCACATATGATGAGCAATCCAGCTGGAAAAGCCAAGCGTGCAGCTCTATACTGTTAGGCTATACTACCTAGGGATTAAGCACAAAAATTTGGTGATCTGACAGAGCGATTATAAATAATCTGAATGTTCATCAGTACCAAACTCTTTTAATGGGACGCTCATTGTCAAGGCTTTTGGCAACTAGAGCTGAGTGTACTACCCATACTTATTAATGGTAAAAGAAGGCTTGCAGTTTGATCAGGGCTATCTGCAGGGTCATTGTGAAAAAGGACCTGTGACAGGTGCATTTCTGATGGTGACTCAACGCCTGAGAGGAGGTGTCTCATCTTAGACCAGTATTTTTGGAAATGTTACACTTGTAATATTAGTGGCTGATATCTGCTTCAGGTTTAGCGCAGACAGGGCAGTCCTTATGTGTGTAGTCTATTCTACTATACTTTTTGGACTTGAAAGCATGGTGTAGGATCTGCCAGGTAACTAACCATTGTTTGATGTTACCATCAGGAGTTGAGGCCTGAGATTAAATCCTTCATTTGCTAGATAGTATCATGGCCCTCAGCTACTCAATCACTAAGAATTAGTGATCAAGAGGTTTGGTACATCTAGGTTTTAGGAGCAAATCTCCATATTTAATTGAGGTTGATTTAAAGCAAATTTTTATTGCTCTAGTGGTGTACTTGTGGTTAATTTAATTGCGCTCTTCCCAGCTTGTTGTGAAATTATCATGGAATTATGGGCTTTGACATCCCCAAGAATTTGATCAACATAACGATCTGAGGCTTTGAACAAACAACCCCCTAGTTACACTGCCCAATTGCACAGGCACCAGTAGTAAGCGCTGGCTATCTGGGAGGGCTTTGGGGATAATTTGCCATCCATTTATGCAGTGAGCATGGGGAGATCAGCTCCTAAAGCCCTTGGGCTCTACCCTAGTTCACATTCTCAAGTGAGTGTCAGGAAGCGCATGTGCATCTGTGTCAACTAGAGAAAATGACTTGACCCAGATCCACCTAACATGGGACTTAAAGTCTCATAGGCTCATGCAAACCCCACGTTTTGGCTTGAACAGGGTTTTGAGGGTATTCAGTGCTGCTTTCACCTTGAACCAAAGGAACATGTAAATCATTGTCTTAAGTTTCCCCTACAAATTTGGGCTCATTGGCAGCACATGGGTGGTATAACAGAGCTTGGAAAAGATGAATATGTTGACAGCTACCACTTTCTCCTTGAGTCTTAGATGCATGTTCTTCCAGCAGAACATATAGGCTGAAAGACTTGACAATACCTCCTGATCAGTTTTGAGTACCACTGGACCTTTGTTGTTAAAGAGGATTTCAAGATAGCAGTTCATTTACATGTTCTGGATTGGCGCTATGTCAGAAGGTGGGCTGAAATTTTGTATGCCAACCCAAATATGATGGTTTTGTCTAAGTTATCCTTCACATTTGATGCTGACTGATATAGGCTCAGGAGTTCTTTGGCACCTTGAAGGTTGGTCATAATGCTGATACACACTATGGTATTGTCAGCAAAGGCTAACATTTTCAGTGGCCATTGATTGGGGTTGACTAGGCCCCAGAGTTTCATGTCCACTGCAGCTAAGAGGACATTAGCTGCAAAGTTAAAAAGGATTGGTAACATGGGATCACTTTGATGGCTACCCTGGCTGATTAATATTTTATTGTTAAGGCCATCAACAATGATCATCTTTATTGTTAGGCCTGAGTACAGCGTTGAGAGCCATGAGTGGAAGGTTTTAGGGATACCAACTGCCTTTAACGCCGCATGAAGGAAGGACCACACTATCTGATCATAGGCCTTCTCCATGTTGAGGAACATGAGATAACCCTGTTCAGATCCCTGCATGTCCTTTAGCATGTTCTGGACTGTACCAATACACACAGATGGTGCGTCCCTTAATAAACCCATATTGGGCCTGATGATGTGTATGCGGTGCCATTGCTTAGCTATCCAATAAGATGCACATAAGAGATTTATAGTTGCAATTGGATAAAGCAATTAAGAACTAGTCTAAAGTTGGCATTGGAGTTCCTTCTTGTAAAGAAGTATAATCTGCACCTCCTGGCCTCCAGAAATTTTTTATCTAGTTCACAAGCAGGCATTGAAGACATTGACAAGTTCTAGCATTATGCAGTCATGGAAGTTTGTTGGGATTCTGATATGACTGGATGATAAGCCCAGAAGAGCTATGGAAGATTGGTGAGAATTTCCCAACTATGATGATTATCTACAAATATTTGAGAGCCTTGAGATGAGGCGATATTGGGTTATGATGGGTTGATATTGTTGAGTATTCAAGCGCCTCAAGATAAGCAATATTGGGTTATAACAAGTTGTTATTGGATTGCTTCCAAATAAGGTGATAAGGCAAGGTTAACATATGACAAATATTATTTATATCACCTTGAACTAAGGCAATAGAGAATTTAAAAGTACCATTACAAAACCAATTAAAAATGGCAGAACTGAATAGTCTAATCCATTGGAATGGTATCATCCAAAGTTTCTGGTATATAAGTGAGATGGGGTTTTTGAGAGAGGAGGATGTGAATAGCTTGGAAAAGAGCGGAGCAGCAAAGAACCACTACATTTATTAAATAAAAGTGTCATTGAGGCAATTGCTCCTATTTTGTTATATTTACAAGTGTTTGGAGGACTCACAATATGCATATTATCCATCTGTTGTTCAGTGGGTTCAATCTTTGGGACTCTTATGGCATATCCCAACGGTATCACTAATAAATATAACAGTGGTGCTCACTACAGGAGGCCCATTGATCACCACAAAAAATAAAAATATCCAGTCACTGGCCATGTCATATCAGGCCTGATTTGCCAGGAATTCATGAAGCACTGCACCAGCCAAATATGAAAAAACTCAAGCTGACTTTAGATGCAGTGCTTAATAAACAGAATGATCTCTTTTAAGAGTGGAATGACATTTTGCACCAGCTTGATATCACGTTTAGCCAAATACAAATTATGGCACAACAAAATAAGCAACTTTCTAATTGCTCAAACAACACTACCAAATGGCTGCATTGTAAAGAGTGTAGATTGATTGATACCTTCCATCCCTCTCATTGGAAAGAGGAATAATGACAAGGGGCTTCTTAGAGAGAATAATATGACAAAAAAATGATGATGGCAGAAGCTACTACACCCAGAAGGGCAGCTTTGGATATGGTTATGGTTCAGAGAGCTAATTTCCTCAAGTGATGGCAGTGCTGCCTGCTGCAGAGGCCCATGCTACCACCAAAGTGGCAGACATCCCAACCTCCGCTGGATTAGCTCCACATTGAGAGACTGCTTATGGGTCTTGACCCATTCTTCAGTATACCCCAAAAAGTTGCATCCATGAGTGGAAAAAGAAAGTATATGTTGAGAAGCTGCCTCCATTCTATTGCAATGGGAATACCCACAACTTCTTTAAACATTTTGAGTTTGCAGCAGAAGGTGCCTCAGATTGGCATAAAGTAAAACTGTTGATAAGTGCCTTGAATGTCAAAAGTGCCAATCAAATCATCTGCTACCTTTCAAGCAGCCTCATTATCTACTAAGAAGTGAAGAATACCGTGCTATGACTGTACAGGTGTACCACAAAATTGTTGCAGCAAAAGCAAAGTTCTTAACTATTGGGTTCCACGTATTGAGACCCTTACAGCGTTTGCTGATTTATTTATGGCAGAAGCTCAGTGTTGATTAGGCAGGCATTTTAGTGGAAGCTGACATGTGCATTGCAATGTCATCCACAGTGAAGCCACACTGTGAGATTTAGAATATCAATTCTCCAATTTTGGATGATAATGTTCCCCTGCTCAAAATTGTTCAGTTCTTGCACTATATATCTGCTAGCTTCCCTCCACCCAATACAAAGTGGAAACATACTGCCGCTGCTGGACTCTCTTATTTGGGGGAATACTCTTTTCCTGACTACATTCTGCCTAGTAACCCCCTGCCTATTATGTTTCTGCACCTTGTCCTCAGCTGAATTACTCCCAACAGTTTGATTTTTAACTTTGGCTCATTTACAAAAATCATCAGCAACCCAACTACCAACACAGACCTAGTTATGCTGAACATCAACAATCATTTTAAAAACTATCTCTGGTTAAACCAAACATCAACAAAATTATTGGCCTGGACCCTCTTATGAGAACTAAGGATGTGGCCCTTATGGGGTTAATTGCTTTAAATGTGGTTGCCCTGGCCATCTGGCATGGAGTTGCCCTAACCGTTGTGTTCATTACATACAACATAACTAATAATACCAGGGAAAAGATGTAGTGGAGTCAAGATGAGACTCTCTACCTCAGCTATCCTAACCCTGAACATCTCACCTAAAGTAATTGTAGTATATCCAGTGGAAGTCCCTCATATGATGATGGTATTTTATACCAGTGACCAGTTGGAGGAGTGAACATACTGACATTAGTGAAAGCCAAGGCCGCAGCAGATAAAGGACCTCAAGAGCAACTGAAGCCATATGCCTGCCATATGCTTGATCAAGCTTATTTAGACAAGCTGGATCCAGCTGCAGATGTGCCAACCTTGAAAGGAGTAAATGTAACCCTTTCAGTAGATGCCATTGTTAAATAATACCCCAAAGTTAGTGAGGGGATTATGAATTTCTTAGGAAAAGAGATCCTGTAAAAGTTCACATATTAAACAGTCAATATTCTTCTTATTTTTAAGTGTACATACTGTGACATTTTTATAGCAAAAGATAGAGTATGCGCTATAATAGATACAGGAGCTCTAATCAATATAGTTTCTACTAAGTTGATGGCAAAGTTGATATTAAAGCCTCATGTGAAACATCAAATGGTGTATGGTTCCACTGGAGTGGAAAGCATGGTCTCTGAAGGAGTGTACAGCACATTACCTTTGCAGTTTGGGTCCATTGTCATTGTAGCTCTAGTGATAGTGCTATCCAACAGTAACTATAACCTGCTAATTGAAACTACTTTCCTGTGACACTTTGGTGCTGTTGTTTATATGATGGAGGATACCTTCAAAATTTTGGGGCAGCGGATCCCAATTTACTTTATCTTTAGTAGAGTGCCAAAGTATCCGGTGTACATGGGCTATATCAATCTAGCATATAGTGATGGGGTGATTCCAGTTTGCTATCATTATCTAAAAAATAAGACTCAGACCCTTCCTCAGCAGATATACAATATAAGGGCTTTCCTTTGAGCTGCTGGGCATATATCTAACCCTTCTGGACACCAAGTCATAGTGAACACTGAGTTAGAGATGAAAGTTTCAGCTAGTCTTTATGGGAGGTTATTGGGCTCTATCAGCAAATGTGGCTTAAACCTCATGTGGCTCCAGGGATTATACTCCCAGGCCATGGAGAGATCAAGGTTTTGTCAGTATATCTTCAGAACAAACCAATGCAAATCTGCCAACACCAAATAGTAGCATATTTACATTTGACCCCAGTCAAGGAGATCCTTCAGGTTCAAAGGTTCAGTTCATTGGATAAATTTTGTCTAACTGTCAAGTCACAGCCTGATGTAATGACAGTGGTACTGTGAGAAAATTTAATATGGTTATTGAAAGAATAAAAAGACCAAGCAATAACTTTATTTCAGAAGTATAAGAAGATTTTCACCATTGACAACTATGATTTAGGGCATGCTCAGGGGGTGGTCCATCAATTGAATACTGGAGATCATTTTCCCATCAGATCTTAGCCAATTCACCAATTGATGGAAGCTAAAGATGTTGCCACCAAGAGAATTGATAAATTGCTGGAGCAAGAGATTCTCAAACTGTTCAAGAGTCCATGGGTTTCAACCATTTTATTTTAAAAAAGAAGGATGGCACCAACTGGGTGGTGATAGACTTTCAAAAGCTCAATAGTACTACAAAGATGGACTTATATCCCTTGCCTCAGATAAAATGTGTTGAATTGGTTAGGAGGAGCTTGCTACTTCTCAGCAATAGATTTGATATTGGGTTATTGGCAAATTAAGTTGCCTATAATGGAACAGGAGAAATGCGCCATAATCACATCCAAAGGCTTTTCCCAATCAACCTGTATGCTATAAGGGCTGTGTAATGCCGCATCTATGTTCCAATAAGCCATGGACACTATTCTCAGTGACCTGAAGCTGTTGTGTGTCCTTGTATACCTCAATTATATCAATTTTTTCTCTCAAACATTTTCTGAGCACCTTGATCATCTAAAAGCAGTATTTCACCACTTGCTAAGGCTACATCAATATTAAGCCTCATAAGTGTAATTTATTCAAGGACCAGTTGGAATATTGGGGTTTGTGGTAGACTCCAAGAGGCTGAAGCTACAGTTGGCCAAGGTGGAGGCCATCCAAAAAATGACTACACCAGATAATAAGTGCAACATACAGGTATTTTTGGAAATGGTCAGCTACTACTGGTGCTTCATCCCTAACTTCAGTTGTAATAAGGGCCCACTAATTGAGTTATTAAAGAGGATTCCAATTTCAAATGGATGGAATGTTGTCATTACTCCTATGACACAATTTGGATGATGCTGATCAGTGCACCAGTGCAATGCTATCTGAACTTTGATAAAGAGTTTATCATTCAGAAGGATGCATCTCTTTCTGCTGTTGGGGTGGTCCATTCTCAAAAAAGCAATGAGGGGGAGGAGTATCCCGTTGCATACTGCATTTAAAGCCTGAGCTCTAATGAGCATAATTATACTGTGGATGAGTGGGAGTGCTTAGTGGTAATTTAAGCATATAAAAAATTTAGAGTCTACTTACATGGGGTGAAGTTTAAAGTTGTAATGGATTATGCACCATTATGTTGGCTGCAGAACCTCAAGAAGCCTGAAGGGTGTTTAGCCTGATGAGCTTTTATGCTGCAGGCTTACAATTTTGAGATCCTCCACTGACTAGGAGCAAAACGTCAGAACATTAACTGTTTATCTAGATTTTAACCATTGCCATGGTGGCAGATCTCAGTGATATGATGTACAATATGATGATCAGTAGTAAATACTATGACAAACTGCCCCAAGTGATAAAAGCATTAAATGAGATGTGAGTGAATACCTTCCAATGTTATAGAAAACTGTACAAGCAGATTAGCAATTATATGGTGAACTTTCCATGACCCTCAGCACAGTCTGGTATTATTATGAGCGCACATAAGGCAGTTGGATATGGTGGCATGTGCAAGACAATAAAAGTGTTGTACCCGCAGTATTGTTGGAAAAGCATGAACTTCAACGTGCTTATAACCATTTTTCTGTTGCCACCAGTGCCAAGTGAAAAGCCTTGGCATCAAAAGACTTCATACTGGTTAGTGAAGCCATATTTTGCTTAGCATATGGTTTCCCTTGATGTCATTGGCTCTCTGCCAATGTGAGCTAACTGATCCAAGTACATTCTGGTGGCAATTGACCACTTGACCAGGTGGGTTGAAGTGTGGCCAATAAGGGATTTGGGGGCAATCACAGTGGCCAAGTTCATAATGGAATGTATTATCCAGCAACATGGCTGCCCTCAGTTCATTCTTATCAAAAATAAAACTAACTTCACCTTGCACATAGTTCCAAAGTTGAATGAGCTAATGGGTATCTGCGGGGTTTTGACAACCTCATACCACCCTGAGTCTAATGGGATGGTTGAATGGGTCAATGGGACATTTATGAACAAAATCCAGAAGCTGGTAAATGATAGACTTTTTTTATAGGGGTTTCATCCTGTCTACTGCTGTTTTCACTTATAACATTAGGCTTCATTCCACCATGGGAAAAAACCCCTTTTTAATTATTATATGGATGACACCCTGCTCTTCTGACATTGCTCTATGCATGGGTAGAAGATACTGGAAGAATGGATCCTTACCATTACTTGACTATTTTACTAACACGTTGATCAAGTTGCAAATGGAAATGTACTCCTTCAGCTTGGCCAAAAAGATCAAGAATCAGGTTGCCATTCAGGTATGGCGTAGCAGGTTAGCTCAGTTTCAAGAAGGTGAGATGGTTTTGTTCCACAACCAGAAAAGGTTTGGGAGGAAACACAAGCTGGACAACATTTAGATTGGTCCATTTAAAATAATTGAGAAAGTGGGTGTCAATGCCTACACCATCAAAGACCCAGTGAGTGGTCAAATCATTAATTGCATGCATGTGAAGTTTCTCTGAGCATACAAACAACAGAATACTTAATGTCCACTCAAGTAGGGAATTTTCAAAATTCTGATATAAATGGATGGTAAGCCTGGAAGAGCTATGGCAGATTGTTGAGAATCCGCTGACTAGGATGATTATTTACAAGTATTTGAGTGCCTCAAGATGAAATGATATTGAGTTATAATAGGCTGTTATTGGATCACTTTAAATAAGGTGATAAGGCAATGTCAACATTTGATAAATATTATTCAGATCATCTCAAACTAAGGCAATAGAGAATTTAAGAATACCATTCCATAACCAATGAGAATATGGCAGACCTGAATAGTCTAAGCCAATGGAACGGTATCATCTAAAGTTGCTGATATATAAGCAAGATGGGGCAATTAAGAGATGAGGTTGTGAATAGTTTGGAAGTGAGTGGAACAGTGAAGAACCGCTATAATTATTAAATGAATACAAGTGTTGCCAGGGAAATTGCTCCTATGTTTTATATCTTTAAGTGAGTTTGGAGGACCAATGATCCCCATATTATCCATCTGTTATTCAGTGGGTTCAACCTGTATGACCTTTACAGCATATCCCAACATTATTACCAAAAATTATAACATAAGTTCTATTGATTTCTGCGTGCATGTTGTCAGGCTCTGATAATTTCTTCTTTTTGTGACTCCTTTAATGCTTGCTAAACTTCTTTAATTGTGATTTCAGCAGGCCCAAGTGCCAGCCTAGCCAGGTCAATTAGGGATTCCATTGCCATTTAACTCATCTTGAAGTGGCAGAATAATTTACCATTAATTTGCTCAATTTCATGCTTTATTAGTTCAGTTTCAGATGTCACTTTGCTTGTTGGGGTATCTAAATCCCAGAGCTTGACCTTGATTCACATTTCTTTAGGGAAGCCAGAAACTCCTTGGTATTGTCCACACTAGGCTTTGACATCAATAGATAGTGTTAACACGGCATTCTGAGTCATGTTTGATCACTAAAAACCAAAGCACTTGTGATTCATTTGGTACTCTCTCCACTAGTATTTTCTGTCCTGCTGGAAAAGCTTCAGGCTCTTCAGGGCATCCTCCAGATGCTTTTCAGTGACAGTTCATTTTTAGTTTCTAAATTTCATTTTGTATGCTATTGTAATTTACTTCTCATTGATCCAGACCCATCATTCTAGGGGATCAATTCTGTAAAGATAATGTCTATAACTCTCCTGTTCCCATCATGGTAGTGCTCAATGCACAAAGCCAATGCCAGGGAACTAGCCATTAGTATGAAAGTCATTTGAGCCCAGCAGAAGGTGCTGGAGCAATAACAATTTAGGAAGAGAAGTGCAATGATTATAACAAATACCCCACCAAAAGTGACTCAGTGCACAATGAGAAAGGGGGTAAAAACCCAGGTTGGAGGGAACCTGGGCAAACCAATGGTGCACTAGGAGATAGCTCAATCTTATTGAAAATGGCAAGATTAATAGAGCGCACATCTCCTTGAAGAGTTTCACACACAGGTTTGTTCAAAGTATCATAAATAAAAGTGTAAAACTGGAAAATGTTTATTGAAAAGTTGACTAACAAGGAATTTTGGTCATTAACATAATTAAACTTTGTTGGGGAAATTCAGGGTCTGCCAAAGTGATCCTAAGCACCAATCCAACAATAGGCAAACACTATCATCTGAATTGGTAGCAAACACTGAATCTGACTTCACTCAAGTAATTGATTAAAGTTGGATCTGATCTGAATGCATAATTTCATAAATGGAATGGGTTTCAAAACCCCGTTCCTTGACTACCTAGATTGGACCGTCCACATTAATTGTGTAAACTGTCCATTTTAACACTTGGGCCAACGTAAGGGGCTGGGCGTTAGGCACCTCACTAGTACAAGCCTGAGCATAATTGGCTTGTACCCAGCGTTGGTCTAGTGTGTGCCTGATGTCAAGAGAGTGTCTGTAACTCTCTCGTTCCCAGCAAGGTGATGTGGGATGCAAACCCACATTGCTAGGGAACTGGCCGTTAAGAAAAAGGGTAAGAAGATACCTCAAATGGTGCCTGTGCCAAAGGTACCCCAGGCCAGGGTGTAGAATGCAATGTATAAGACCAGGTAGGATAGAAACATAACAACTTGAGTGGACCCCAGAGGGGAGTCTATAATCAAATGTAACTTGGCATCAGGGAGCTTGGGTGCCTCGATCTGGAGGGGACCTGGTTGACCCAAGGGAGCACCTGGGATTTTGGTAAATTGTGATATAAGGTAGTGGCCCACATAGTTGGAGACCTCCCCAAAGAGGTCTGCCACCAGGTTAGCCCAAGGAACCATAATTAAAATGTAAAAAAACGGTTATTTTATTTAAGAAAAGTTGACCAACAAGGAATGTTGGTTGCAAAAAATATTTAAAGTGGGCTGGGGAAATTCAGGTTCTGTGGAAGTGCGCCCAAGCCTTGACACTCCAATAAACAGATGCTTCCATCCATTTTAGTAAATTACACCAAAAGTGCCTTCACTTGAGTAATTGGTTGGAGTGTATTTTACCTGAGCTTAAAATTTCATGGCTAGAGTGGGACTCAAACCCTTGCTCTCCAACCAAGCAAATTGAACCATCTTTGTTTATAACATAAATCATTTGTTTTAGGGCCTGAGCTGAGATAAGAGGCTGAGCATTTTGCTTCCATTAGCACCAACCTGGGCATGCTTGGCTTGCACCCAGCGTTTATCTAAGGTGTGTTTTAGGTTAGGAAGAGCCTGAAGTTTCACCTTCAGGGCCTCCTGTTGCCCAGCCTTATCTCTAGCATCTGTTCCTACTATAATATCATTTAACCATGACATTACCCTCTCCTCCTTCTTGGGCTCCACCCCCCCTCCAGGGGCATTTTCTAAGGAGAAGTTCTTATGTGCTGGTGGCAACTTCATAGCAGCAACGGCTGTCTTAGGCTGAGATCCTGCAGCCTCAGGGAAACGATTATGAAATGATTTGATCAGGTCTTGGGCGTGTACACAATCCTGTGCTGGCACCCAACTGTTCTCTGCTGCATCAAACAGTTTCCAAAATACTAAGTACTCAAGGCGTTGCTTAACCCGGCGGGAGGCTACTATTTCCTCCACTTCCCATTCTGGTGCCCCATCCACAAGATAAGCTTCAGGAGTCACAGGAGGAGGGCCCTCAAACAGTGTCAACTTGCTTTCATGAAAGATGGAGAAGATCCAAAATGTGGAGGGAAGATCCAACTGGTATGAGGCATGTCCCACCCCTCGACTTGAGGCTTCTAAATTATTATTTACTTTGGGCAAACTTGACTAACATTAACTATTATTATTTTATCAATCAATGCTATGTTGGGTCTAAGGCCTGAAAATTTTAATATTTTCAAGTTATTTAGCATCATTCAAAGTCAATTATTATTGCTAAATTTCCCAATGGACAAGTTTGAAATTAAGCGCCATTAAGTGATACACTAGTCATTAATTCAGGCTGAAACTCCCTATCTCAACTTTTATTCTTTATTGTAGGGGATAAATCCCTATTTCAATTTTATCTAACCTTATCTTATATGTACCTTTATCTATTATCTACTACCATTTAACATCTAAAAGATTTAGGATAATATTTATTAATCTGCTCCCAGTTTCAATAGGGCTTGCGCTGATTGTTACTTATATCACTTATCTTGTCCCTTATTTTAATTGTACTAGATAAGGTAAAAATCATTTAATCAATAGAATAACTTTTTACGCTCTGCCTAATTTTAGGCTCTGTTTAGTTAAAAAGTTCATTCTCTTGGGACCTCTGAAACTGTCTAGGTCAATTCCCACTTACTCATTTCCTCTATCCAACTCAGTCAGATTTTAATAAATGCCTTTTAAACTCCATTATTCCCAACACTCAGGTTCCCTTTGTATTAGCCTCCTTTAGATCCATCCAATTTGGAAATCTATAAAATAGGGCCAACTTTTTTTCAATTGTGTGGGCATCTGTTATAATTCAGGAACATAATTGTAAATTTTTCATTTATCTTAATGCAATGGCCAAAATCTCTTGCACTATCATATCACCCATGTAACTTAAAATAACATATAAATAACTTTCTTGCATTGAATATAGTCTTAAACTGATTTCCATATTTATTCATTGATAGGTTAATTTCTGCACTTCATTAAGTAATTTCATTGAAATTGAACTAAATTAATGTCTAAAGTTTCACGCCTTTATATGAAAGATGTTTCGTAAAGACATGATATTGGGGAAAGGGTTTTTGGTTGAGTGCCCTTATTATTCAAGTTGTGAGAAATTAATTTTGTTGTATGTCTTCAACCCTTTCAGGTAGGTGTAAAACTTAGGGGACCCAAGCTCCCTGATTTTATGTTGGCAAAACTAACCATATGCTGGCTGAGAGTTTCCCTAATTAAAAAACAATTGAGATATGTTCCAGATCTTAAGGATCAATCTAGCTCAAATCATGGGTTGCAATTCCTAACGTTGAACATATGACACTGGTGGCCTACTTGACAGAGGTAAGTGTCAAAGCCTATCTATTCGCCTTTGGGCTCTCTGGTGTTGAATACATATTACATAGTATACAATGACGTTGAGGGCTTTATAAGCTAGAGCCTTCACTGATAAATTAATATAGGCCAAGTCAAAATATAAAATGATATATATCTATATAAGCAATAGGCAATTTTATCTGAGGTGCAGAGCTTCAGAAACAATAAAATTTTAAACTGAGATTAATGGAAAAGATGCCCCCTTATATTTAAAGCAAACCACAAAGTCAAATTTGTCTAAATAATTAAGATATATGAGCCTAATTAAACAATTTTTAGAGGAGTGGTAGCATAGCTGGGTGGTTCCTGCTCCACTTTGGGTCAGGTTTTAATTGAAAAATGTTCAAAACCAACACAAGCTAAAAATCTCGGTGTGGTATATTTGTCAAAGGTTGACCAGCCTTGTTTACTTTTAAACACTTCTTTGATGGCTGGCAAAGATAATCTCAAACTAAATTTTTACTCCATGAATAAAATGATTCATCCAATATTCCTTAATTAGAAAATCAAATAGCAACCATTGCTGTGATGGAATACCTTTAAGTCTCAGAATTAGAAAAATCATAAAACTAAAAGTTTTGTTACAGTAAGGACATCTAAAAGGCTACAAATTTAAAGCTATTTGGGTAAGACCAACCATGTTATGTACACTTCCAATATGTAACAATAAATAAGCACCAATATAAGCGAGAGGCACCCCAGAGTAACTAAAGCTGCCTCCTGTTGCCAACGGGAACGCCAATAGAAGGAAGAGGGGTATTGTGAGAAGAGTCTTGCGCCACTATTGAGAACGTATTAAGGAAAGGGTCTGAGGTTATGAAACATACTGGGAACCAGGATGAAACTAACTGTCATTGACATGATGGCAAATATACAAACAACCAGGCTTAAAAAGCGGTCCATAAGGTGCGAATGAAATTGGCACACAGCTTCCTGGAGGGTGGGGGTAGAGTCTGAAATGGCGTCAAGGACAACTGTGTGGATAGTCCACATATCGATTGCCACCACTAAGGCTCATAGGGAAGGGCATATATGGTATTTAAGGACAAGCTGAATATGTCCTAAGATAATCTGAAGGTCTGTGTTTGCTCCTGGCAAAAGAGACGCTGAACATCACGCCAGATCATTTACTAAGGTGGGCATTCTTCCAGGTGGTGGACTAAAGTCTCATATTGGTCACACAAACACATGAAGAATGGGATGCGTTGGATCTCTTTGCAGTATGATATACCCACTTCAGGCAGCGCCACACGTGGCAGCGAATCTTGGCTGTAAAAGAGGGTGGTGGGTGTACTTTCAGATGTCTTTTCTGGGTTTCTAAGGATTATGGGATGTCCAAAATATCAGATATTCCACTCTGGCCATTGTAGGGGACCTCCTGTGTACCAAATTGTTCAGAACGGCTTGACCATGTACTTTCTGTTTGAAATGAGGAGTAGGACGACACCTCTGCAAAGTATGACCACTGATACTGATCCTCCATTCTGCACTTGGCATATTAAGGAGAATCCTTTTGAAATGGGTGGGGGTCCCATGCGAGCCTGCAGCAGAAGGGTGGGATGCCATATATGTAAGAAGAGAGTTGGGGTGGGTGGGGTTGTAGAGACCAAGGGTGCAGGCAAAGTTGGACCATGCTGTAAGTGACCAGTGTTTTGTTGTGAGTGTGGGGTTGCTTAATGAAGCAAACCATGTACCCAAGTTTCTGGATGCCTGGTCCACGTAGTTAAGAGGCCCATTCCCCCGCTTTGGCATGGACCAAAGAGGACTTTCAGCTGCACAGGAAGGGGGCAACCTATCCAAAGCCACCCTTGTATGAGGGCATATAAAGAAGCAAAGAAAAATGGGGAGAAAGCGATGGTGTGAGCCGCAAACCATACTTTTGACAGTAGCATAGTGTTGGCAATCACTACTCTACCTTTTAAGCTGGTCTGTTGATCCCTTAACAATTCTATACGCTTTGATAACGTTAGCTAGTATGCGGTGTATCATTTTTGAGAAGGAATTCCACCAGCCTCCATCCATACTCCCAGGTGGCGCACTGGGCACTCAGTGGGTCTGGACACAAAAGAAAGCACGAGAGGAGTGATTTGTGGTGATTGACTGGGTAATCTGATAAGAGACTGAATTACTGAAACACTCTGATTGAAGGGCGCCAGAGACCAAAGGGCTCAATATCTACTAATGAGGATGATTTAAGTTTTATATGCGTTGAGGGCTGCATTACTAACCCTGGAGTATCCCCAGATAGTGGACTCCAATGTACGTGCCTCATGGTTGCTGGACACCCTGACCACACAATCATCTGCAAATGCAAGCATCTTAACTGGTGCTTGGCCTTGCACATGCACACCAATAAGACGTGCATTTACACTGTGGAGAAGTGGCCAAGGCTGAAGTTGTATAGAAGTAGGCTCAAAGAGTCCCCTGGACAAAAGCTCCTCTGAGGGTGAACCACATCGGTGAGGAAACCTGGTCCATGTGATGTCATTGTGGATGATTCAGTGAGCATCAGTGCACAACTGATGAACCGTGGGGAGTAGTAACTGGTGAAGGCAGGCCCTAAGGTAGTCCCAGGTGACCCTGTCACACGCTTTTTGTTGGTCTAAGAACACAAGCGCCCCAAAAGCTGTGGATTGGCATACATTGAAAATGGTGTGTATATTGTCCCAAAACCTTTTAGGAATAAAGCCAAATTGCTCTGGGGATATTAACTCAGAAGACATGACCCCTAAGCGATTAGCCATTTTTTAGCTAATAGTTTATTATCAGTGTTAGTGAGGGAAATAGGGCGCCATTTTGCCAAGTCTATTTATTCCCCTTCTTGAGCAACGTCACCATATAAGCCTTTTGTCTCCCTGGGAGGAGACGTGTCTCTAAGAGACATTTTTTCATTGAGGCTATCATTAGGGGGGATAAATACTTAAAATATTTTTTGTAAAACTCATAGGGAATTCCATCTGGACTTGGGCTCTTCATGTGTGGTGCACCGCTAATGGCGTACCAAAGTTCTTCTAGAGCTATTATATTAATAACTCCAGATATCAGGAAATGGTGCAATGTGTGCGCTGGCGATAAATTCATCTATTTTGTTTAGATTGACTGGGTCAGCCCTGTACAACTTGAAATAATATTTTCAACCTTCAGTTGATACTTCAGCCAGCATTTCTGCAATGGATTTGTCCAAATGTCTTACCTGTGTGCAGGCCAAGTTTTGGTGTGGGGTGGAAAATAGGTGGAAAAAATACATGGAGCATTTTTTGCTCATGATAATATACTTTGCTTTATACTGGACACAAACACGATGTTTGTGTTGTCTGATCAACACGTTAAGATAAGCTAATACTTAAGCTCATTAACGACCACAAGCAGTGGTGTATCCTGCCCTGAGGAATTATTCTACAGGTGGTCAACCTCCACCAGGGCGCGTTTAATGACTGCCAAGGCAGCCCAAGAGTGCCGTGACGAAATGTGGCATGCTTGGGAAATTGTGACTGCTTTGAATGATGACCATGTTGACAGGGGATCCGCACAGAAAGGAGTTGCAAACTCCTGTGTTAATGTGGCGGTGTCCATCCAACTTGAGAATTCAATTAACGTGATATTGGATGAGCAAAGTTTACACCATTTAGGTGCCTGCGGCACTGGACTTGACAAAGTAAATGACACTGAGACCATCTTGTGTTCTGAGAAAATCTATTTTTGTCAGTTTTAAATTGTGAGATCTGGGAGCGAAAATTCAGGAGGCAAGAATGAGATCTATGCGGGACATAGACACCAGCTGCCCGTTGTTACTGGGGACGTGACATGTTGGGTAGTAATGATGCTTGCATGGGGATGGTATCAAATAGGCCCAAGATGGCTTTCATAATCCAAAGCTTGATGTGTCCCTGCGGTGGAGTAGGCGTGGGTGGCCAGAAGTCAATGGTTGGGTTGTCCCAACAGTTTAGGTCGCTGACCACAAAGGAATTGAAGGGGAGGAGAAGGGAAGCCACAGCTAATAATAATCCCCGTCAAACTTGCGCACAGGTCAGGGTGTAGATGTTAATTATGTGTGTACTTCGGCGTCCCATGAAAAGGTTATGATGAGCACACGTCCATCAAGATGCGTTCTTTTTTCTAAAAGTTTAAAATTGTGGTTCATCCATTTCAGCACCACATAGTGTGGCGACCAAAAGGATTGGGAGGGAGGAGCATGGTTGCCCATGTGCCCTCAGAACCTTGCAGACAGCGGGTTTCCTGTATTACCAGGATGTCCAAAGGTAAATTATTTTTAAGAAACTCAGTTTTTAAGCCTGGGACAGAGTGGTCTTGAGTCTGACGATGTTCAGCGTCCCTATTGTAAAAAATTTCCCCATCACTCCTTAATAGTGAGGGGAAGGCCTCTCAGGCCCTGCTGCTCCTTGCTACCATGCAAGGTAAGCCTTCTGTTTTTGTAGGCGAGTATTCAATGAGGTAGTATCTCTAGGTGTATAGGTATCAGGTTTGAGGGTGGCTTTAGCTGTGGATTTGGTTCTTTGTTTGGTTTTTTGTTTAATGCGATTTATTGAGTAATAAGGACTTGCAGTGCACTGTCGAGTATGTCCAACAATTCTTCTTAAAAAACTAGCCTAATTCAGGGTTGGAGAATCCGCTTTCATTTGTTGTGCATGAATCCTGTGGGTGCGTACTAAGCGCGCTTTGTGGGTACAAGGGCTGGGTCCCCCATCTGATTAGATGGGAGTTTGGAATTCCGCTGAAGTGGAAAACTCAGCCAGGTCAGCTTGTCTCTGGGCGAGGGAGATGGCGGAGGCAGCCGTGGCTGCTGCCTTAGCCTGTGCTAGGCGTTTCTGTTTTTTCCATTCATGTGAGGACACAGGTTTTACCTGGATATAGCACCCCTGGTCGCCCCATGGGAAGGCGACACTAGAATCTAATGTAGGCTCACTTTGTCCCCCTCCCGTTGCTTCCAAGAAAGCCTCATTTGAGATAATTCTCTCTCTGGTGGGACAAGTGTGTAACTTGTGACCAAACGCCTGACAATGAGTGCATATGGGCGGCACCATAAACTTTTCACGTGGAATGGTTGAGTCTGTTGCGTGTTGATGGTGAGAGTAATGGTATGTGGGATCTGAGATAGGTCTTCAGCTACCCCTGATAACGGGGTTATCACCATGATAGCCTTACCTGTGTTGAGCTCAGGCATAAGTATAAATTTTTGCATTTGAAGGAACTGATTTCCCCCATATCTTTAAAGCCCTGCTTTATGATGACCCTTGAGGACTTCATGTTTAATGGTCATATAAAAAATAAAACTTTACAAAGACTGAATTGATTTTGTCCAGCGCGTGCACTTGGTTTCAACTACCCGTTGACCATCCAGGAGATCAACCACAACATGCACCTGTGCAGCTGCATTTGCTGCTTGCACTGTCTCAAACCTGAGGTCCAACCAACCATGGGTCATTGAGTGCGGTGCAAAAAACATGACTTCTGGGAAGTGGGTGCTTATGCTTCACAAAGCTTCTCCCAAAAGCTAAAGAATTAATGTCCAGAAAAACCCAGACCCAAAGTTCAACTGACAACAGTGGTTTTGAGTGTTGAGTTTAACGTTCTGGTTTCACTTAGTTTTCCATTCCAAGATTTCTGAAGAAGTATCTACCACAGTTTTTAAGGACACCGGTTTCCCCAGGGCGTTATTGAACTTTAGGCGGTGCAAAGACCAAACTTGTGCCTTTCACCATGATTTCCCAATCCTTACTCAACGTTAAACGTGTACTTAACTCCCCTTGCTGATTATCAAAATTTATCTTCTTGAATTAAATTGGTCGCAGTTTGTGATTGCAAGGGTAAAAAAACTTAAAGGATATAAAGTACCATAAATATTACCTTTTATATCCAATCCAAACTGGACCATAATTTTGTGATGGGTAATTTGAGTAGCTTTATTGGTAAACTATAACATAACATTAAATCTTATATCTAAGGTTATCTCTCTTCTATTTTTCAGTATTCTATATTTAGGTCTTAACCGCTGTTAAATTTATAGGTTTTCTGATTATTTTCAGTTAGTAAACCCTATAAATATACTAACTGCACAGGTTTGGTTGTTGTGCAGTTCTCCACGATGTTTGACAGTGAAATATAATCATCAATAATAGTATGAAGACTATTATCCATAGTCGAATTGAAGTACTAGAAATTGGTCCAATGCTCGTTTAATATTTCCTCTCAAAATACTTATAATGTCCTGAATAGGGATTCATTCCCTGGTACTAGCTATTTCAATCCACGCTCAGATCCCTGTTTATGGTTTCTCTTTATGAAACACATTCAGCAGCAACCACTGATTTGATTCAGCTTTTTCTCTGGATCCCAACTCAGATCCTTACTCTTTATCCTAAAGAGTCTCTCAATTAGAGCACACAGCAATAATTTCCTTGAGAAAGAATAGAAATTGAAATGGATTCTGATAAAGTATACTAAGATAGTACTCTGAAAATTGATCTGGTAATTACTTCCTTTTATTAGTAAATTCTTTAGGAAATTTATATTGGGGAATTTGGTGCCCAACCCTCGGTTGACACCTCCTCAATGAAATGGCAGCCATTGCCATTGACTTTCCCATCCTTGTCTCAGCAGCGATGGTATTCCCCATCCTGACTAGGATTCCGTCATTGAACATCCTTGTGACCTAAAAATGGAGAGTTGGAAAACGAGTCCCTAATGTATTCCTCTCAATAACAGTGAACCAACCATAGTTGGCAAGCGACCTGCTTAGGTAATGGGAATTGTTACCCATTAAGTCAGGTTGCAAACCAATTTATTGATTTGCTAGTTGCAGGTGGTATCACTTGCCTCGCAACTTGATCCTTGATTCCCAATCAGTTGGTGAAAAACCCAACCGATCCCAATCAGTACACCTGATAGTTAACCAATTATCAGATGCCCCTATTTCATCAGCAACTCTGCCTGGAGAGATCTTAAGCATTCATCCAGATTGATCCTTGATGGATCTGACCCAGACGATTAACCCAAAATCACCCATACATTATCACCCCAAAATCAGGGGCAACTGAGATTCAATTCACTTCGCATTAGGAAATTATACCCTAGCGATCCCTGGTAATCTAGTCAGCTAGGAATATGGGCAAAAATCCCAACAACTTCCTGTTATAATTGTTGTTGTATGAGCTAATCTTACAAGTGTTCTTTGTAAGCTCATCAGAGGACTTTTTTTATTTTGATCACTAAATTATTTGAATCAGAAATTTTTATAAACGATTAATGCTCAACCAATAATTTTTCCACTCTATATTAAGCCTATGTTCACAAGATTGACACCCACTGCCCCATGTGGTGAGGTGTGTGTGTCGCCTTCTGGCGTTTATTATCTGGTGCCAAAAAGCGCCTGGACTGGCTCAGCTCTCCAACCAAATGTTTCCAGCTATTACATCTCACCTTGGGATCTAGCTATTCATCTCGCGCACTCTTAGGCAGTGCTTTGAAGCCCTCTGGTTCTTTCTTGGAGCAACCTGAACTATAGCAATCGGCCAAGTATGGAAACCTCTTCCCCTAAACAAGCCCGGCCATCATTAGAATGGCCATAGCAATTATAATTTTTTCCATATTTATATATGTTCGCCACTTTAAGGGGTAATTTGACAAAAGCTTGTCTTTGTGAAGCCACCTCCATGGCAGCAGCACAGCTGCTGTTAGTCTATAAAAATACACCCATTCTGACCATCTGATATCAGCTGCCAGATGAGGCCATGATGTTGGTCCAGCTTGATGGCTTGCCCTCTGTTGAGATTTTTGCTCTTTTCCCCAGCCATCTAGATTACCAGGGGTCGCAAGGGGATAATTCCCTGCTGAGAGGTGAATTGGATATTGGTTGACCCTAATTTCAGGGTTACTATGTTTGAAAGATTTTAGGTAATTCTCCTGGTCAGATCCATTGGGGATCAATATGATGAATGCTTAAGATCTCGTTGGGCATAGTTGCTGAAAAAATAGGGGCATCTGATAGTTGATTAACTATCAGGTGTACTGATTGGGATCAGTCAAGTTTCATCAATGACCAATTGGGAATTTAAGGAGAAAGTTGTGAGACAAGTGATGCCATCTGCAACTAGCAAATCAATTAGTTGGGTTGCGACCTGCCTTAATGTGTAACAAGTCCCATTATCTAAGCAGGTCGCTTGCCAAATATGGTTATTTCACTTGGATTGAGAGGAAAACGTTAGAAACACATTTTCTGACTCTTTCCATTTTAGGTCTCGAGGATGTCCAATGATGGAATCCTAGCCAGGATGGGGAAGACCATTGCTGCTGAGACGAGGATGGTTAATTCAATGGAAACGGCTGCCATTTCATCAAGGAGGTGCCAACCAAGGGTTGGGCACCAAATTAACTACTTTAATTTCCTAAAGAATTCACTCATAAAAAGCACTAAATACCAAATCACCAGATACCAGATCACTTTTACTCAAGTATTAGCTTAGTAAACTTTATCAGATTTTATTTGTTTAATCTTTCTCAGGGATATTATTGCTGTGTGCGATAAATGGGAGATTCTTTAAGATAAAGAGTAAGGATTTGAGCGGGGATCCATAGAAGAAGCGGAATCAAATTGGGGATTGCTGCCAACTGTGCGTCAAACCAGAGAAACTGTAAATGGGGATCTAAGAGTAGATTGAGTTAGGCAGTACGAGGGAACAAATCCCTATTTCAAGACATCATAAGTATTTTGAGAGGAAATACTGGCCATTTGTTAAGCCAAAATCTAATACTATCATCCAACTATGGATAACAGTCTTCAAACTATTATCAAACGATTATATCAACTACTATACAATGTGGAGAATTGCACAAAACCTGTCTCTGTGCAAGTAATAAATTTATAGGGGTTATTGGCCAAAAACAAATCAGATAACCTATAAATTTTTACAAAGTGGTGCTCACTACAGGGGTGAATTTGAGTAGAAGGTCTTGAGACATGATTTCATATGAAGATGTTTCCAATTCTGGAAATAAGTTACTAGGTAAAGTGACATTAATGAAGACAAAATGTGAAGTGGATCACGTTCAAAAGCGTTCACCTAGCTCATAAGTGGAGCTCTGAGTGAAGCAAATTTAAGATACTCTATATTTGGGAAAAGGACTTGCAGCCTAGATATTGAACTATCTTTTGCTTCAAAAACCTGTTACACCCAACATCTACCTGAGATGAAGAGGATCAGCAGGGCCTACTCAGGCTGAAATTGGGTCAACTTGAAATAGTCCCGAGGAACAGCAGGATCAACTCAGGTTGAAATTGGGTCCACTTTAAATAGCCCTGAGGAGTGAGGTATTTAGATGAGGCACTAGATGAGGCATTGATTGAAATAGGAAGCAATCAATTAAGAGTATTGTATTTCCATACCAATAAGATTATGAAGTCAAAACAGGAAACAATAGATCCAAGATAGTGGAGAGAATTGTTTGACTCAATAACATTCAATCAATGATCAGAAATTGCTGGAGACGAGTTCATCATTTCAAGACGAAATTGGATGAAGCTAATGAGGCTAGATCAATCTGTGTGATTAAGGTATCGTTTCCAGATCTACCAGTGAAAATACTTCAAACGTTTTGGATGGCCACAAAGGCCAAAGATCGTTTTTAAGAGAAAAACGATCTATACAATCAAACGGAACTGTTGACTAATAAAATATGAAGATTCAAGCATCAGTTGCCAAAATATGAGATGAAATTAGGACCTGTTAGACGAATAACCAGTTGGAATTGAAGGCCTAATGAATGAAAACATTCAAGAGTATTGACAACGTATTCAAGTATAGCCTATATGTTAAGAATCAGCTTTGCTGGTTGTATAGTGAAGAAAATCAATACTAAAAATTTGGAAGTATTGGACCTAAGAGAAAATTTGCAATGTTCCCAAAGAACCTCTGAACCATTAAATGGTTATGTCCTATAATTTTGGTCAAGTATAAAAGAGGACCACTGAACCAAATAGATGGTTAAATCTTAAGAGGATAAGATTTTGAACCATGAAAACTGGTAGGTCAATGTTAAGGATTCAACTATGATGACTGAAATTACTTAATATTAGGAATCAATATCTTGGTCTAATTTGATTTTAAAATCCCCATCAGACTTATCCAATATTTGGATAGACTGGCGATCAACCCTGTGAAGTTATCTACCTCCTCTGAAGGATGATGCTAAGCTATCCGATGGGGCAAAACATCATACAAGAAGGTCAGTATCATTTAATCAGAATCTGTTCAGATCTGACCATCATAAGTATGGCATTAATAATCAGCAATATTGGCCATCTAATAGGAAAATTCTTACCTCAGGTGTAGCCCGAAAATTCTCACAAAGAACTACTAAATCTACCCTATAAATATCCTTATTTCTGATGAATAAAGTGCCTCTATTTTTGTCTCACGTAGCTTAATTTTGGTCTATTCATACAAGATTCTGTATTTCCAATTGGAATCAATTATAGCAACGGAACTAATAACTTCATAGCACTTGTATATATCTTTGCTAGAGCCATGGAACTAATAATTTTGTAGCCTTCATAGCGCCTGCTTATCATAATTTCTACCAAAATTCCAATACTGGTGCTCCCTGCCAGGTCTGCTTCTGAGGCTATCTGGTGAAAACATACTTTCATGATTATGAATATTTCTAGCAAAGAAAGCTCCTCTTCCAAGGAATCAATGAGTATCACCTGATGGGTACACTCCAACAGACAAGAGATGCCTTCCACTAATATCAATAATCTGCAATTTTGAGCTAATATGGACTTGGACATTGAGGGCCCTGAACAAAATAATTATCAAATTAAGCTGCAGACGTGGAAGAAACGGTCAAAGGCTTGATAAGGGGGGCTATTCAGCCTGGTGCCCATCCTAATCGAGACTGAGCATCTAAAGTTGCCAAAAATATGATGAACTTATATAACAGAGCAGTGTTACAACATACCAAAGTTGGTTTGGCTAGAACTGAGAAGTACCTCCAGCATTACGTACATCCCACTATTCATAATGCACTCCAGATTTTGGGGTTGCATCATCTTGAGATCCAATGCCAGTTGACCCTGGTGCAACAATTTCATTCTCAGTTATTCTCATTCTATGAGACGGCTTCTAACTTTGGTTGGAATAATTAGGAAGCCATACTTGATAATAGAAGGGAAATCAATGATCTACATAACCATTTGGTGAAAATTGATAATAAGGTTGTGGGGTACATCGGCAAAGAAGTATATCAACAGGTTAGTGATGTCACTAACCCTATTCACCACCAAATCACTTCCCTTGAGGATGAGATTACAGGACAACTGGGACAATTGTGGGCCCAACATCAGGAGCACTTTGTTGAGCTCAACGGGCTACTTCAACAACTTGTATGAATTTTGGATAATATCAGAGAAGGTGGACCCGGCCCTGTTGGTCCTCCTGGACCTCCAGGGCCACCTAGTTCTCCTTTGGTAACCCTGGGTCTCCTGGTGAACGAGGTCCTCAAGGCTTTGTGGGTCAACAAGGCCCACCGGGGCCTGCAGGTCATGATGGGTATCAAGGACCCCCTGGACCTCCTGGTGCCCCTGACTCCTCGCTTCCAATGCACAATTCTGAACCTTCTAATTTACTAGTATCAAGAGTACAGGCATTAGAAACCCATATCTGAGCCATAGCTCAAGGGTGTTTCCTATCCTTAGAAGGCCTTCTGACCGACCCAGATTACTCTTTAACCAACTTATTGGATGGCGTGGATAATGCTCACCATCTATGCGATGCTAACCAAAATATGCAAGAAACCCAGTTTACAATGTTAAACGCTTCCATTGAATGGTTAACTACTAAATGCAGAATACTTGAGAACAAGCAGGAAGAGATGATCACTGTGATTTCTAACTTGCTTAACTGCCTGCAAACGATCATCTTGCTCAATGGGCTCACAATTTACAGGAGGACCTCAATCATTTAAGGCAACAAGTTGACCGAATTTCCACTCAAGCTCATATCCCAGAATCTGAACCCTCCAAAGCTGATCCGGTCATGGTATCAGGTGTACATGTTTTGAGCAATGAACCCACTACCTTCAAACCTACCTTTAAGTATAAGTTTGATCTGGGTGAAGGTAGCATCCATTCAGTTCTCTTTGTCTATGAGCGTGCAATGGATGGGGTAACGGATCAACAGAAAGTACAGCATATTACCACTTGCCTGAGCTGGTTCGCTCAAGAAATCATGGTTCCTCACCTTAAGGTTTGCAATACGTGGATCAAGTGAAGAACGTCCTTATTAAGGAATTTGGGAGTGATCAAATCCTATTTATTCAAAAGCAAGCCTTTATGAGTATCCAAATCAAGCGAGGAGAGTCAATTCAAGATTTTGCTAAGAGATTCTATCATGAGGCCCAGATTCTTTCTACTTGCGATCAGATTACTGTAGATGATGCCATATCAGCTGTAATAAGTGCGTTTGCTTCTCACACTCATCTGCTACTACATTTAAAATCACTTTGGAGAAATTTCAGATCTATTCTCAACATCAAAGAAGCGCTCATGGAGATTTCTAATGGTGTGGTACACTTGACCTCTGCTAATAACCCTCATTCTTATATCCATGTGATGCCGCCTAGACCCAAACCTAAACTGAAGAAGGAGCCGTGCAAATATTGTGGTCTCGTAGGTCATATGGAATCCCAATGTTGGAAAAAACAAGCGGAAGAGTCAAAAAAGAGGAGTCAGCATAGGGCATGAGGCTCCCTGTGCTGACCTACCTCCTGTGACTCATCCGAAATCTTTTAACCCTCCTAAAGACTGTTACATGATATTCACTCCTGGTGAACTTGATATGCCTGATAAATTAGCCAACAAAGATCCTATTTCTTCTTACGCTTCTGTTTCTTCTTCTTCTAATTTAATTTCGATTGATTAGTCCCTCAGTGTTTTCAATACTGAACTTTGGCACTGATGTGACTGGGTGGAAGTCATCATGCATAAGGTGAAAGTTTTGGCTATCATTCATACAGGATCGCCCATCAATGTGATCTCGTCCAGACTTATGAAAAAATCAAATTGGCGCTGGACTTAAACCATTTTCAAGACTACAGAACTGCTGTCTTTCATACACTAAATTTATAGGAGCATATTCTTCTCTTCCAATGCGCTTTGGAAAGTTGGTTATTTCGGCCCCTGAAGTAGTGTTGGACAATAACTGCTATGAACAGCTCTTGGGAACAAAATTTCTCATTGATTTTGATATGATAATCAGTCTTAAGGACAATCACCTTTCTTTAATCGGGTACCAAGTACCTTTAATTTTACAAGATGTTCCCAATAGCAAAGACAAACTTAAACGACACTTTTGCTTATTGGAATACCCCACTTCTATCTCTCATCTCGAGTACCAAATCTTGGGACCAAGGATTACACTTCCGCCTCCATCAGCTTGTGCCTCTGAAGGGATGCCTTTATATTCTAACAATACGATTACCATTACTCCAAAAGCTCAAGTCATAATTGATACAGGAGTACAAGTATTTGTACCCACTGATCATGTGTTAGAGATCTTCAGTAACAAAAATCCCTCTCATTTGGAGGCTTAAACCTGCCCTGGTATCCTTGATCCCACTTACAATGGGACTGTTTTAGTCTTAATAGCTAATCTCACTTCGCGACCTATGCAATTGAATCAAAATAACCCCATCACCTATGTGCAGCCTACTCCTGTTAGTGAAATTTTATCCATCTTAGGATGTAGGGATTTACGTGATTTTGGGTTGGAAGATTCCCCTATCATTGCTAGAATTGACATCAAATTTGGGGGGTCACTTTCTCCAGAACAACAGCATGAAGCTGAGACTCTGATTTAAGAGTAAGAGGATATATCTGCCAAAGGTCCTGGAGATTTTAGAATAATGAATAATGTGCAGCATCAGGTGAAGACGGTAATACTTCCCCTATTTGAGCTCAGCCCTATCATAAATCTAAAGTCAAGTGGCTCAGGTCTCAATGGCATTGAAACAACTCCTTGATGCGGGGCTACTAACGCCTTCTAAGAGTCCATGGCTTCTCCTCTACTACTCATCTGGAAAAAGGATGGGAGTCATTAAGTGGTTATACACTATTGTCAGCTCAATGCTGTTACCCAAAAGGGTTCTTATCCTTTACCGCGCATTGATGATTCCTTGAGATTATTGTTTGGGTCACAATTCTTCTCAGCTATGGACCTTGCAATTGGCTATTGGCAAATTGACTGGCTCCGGAAGACCGTCAAAAATGCGCCTTAATCTCTAGTGAGGGGTTATTTGAGCCCACTCGTATGCCACAGGGGCTTTATAATGCCTCTGCTACTTTTCAACGAGCCATGGATGGCCTGTTTGGGGATTTGAAACTTTCATGTGTTTTGGTATACTTGGAAAATGTTACTGTTTTCTCTCACACTTTTAACAAGCATGGCTCATTTAAAGGAAGTAATTGTTCATATGCATCACACTTCGCATAAGCTAAAACCATCTAAGTGTGCTTTTATCAAGTCTGAGATGGAATTCTTAGGTCATAAAGTTAATCACGATGGGATTTTACCCTTATCTAATAAGATACAAGCTATTTCAGACATGCCTGTTCCTACAAGCTTGCACATTATTCAAGAGTTTTTAGGGATGATTGGTTATTACCTCCAATTCATCCCCCATTTTGCTGAGATTGCGGAGTCTTTAGTTTACTTATTGTACAAGGAAGTCCCTTTCATATGGGAAGAATCGTAGCAGCAAGCTATTTATCTTTTGCGCCAAGCCTTAGTTAGTGCACCAATTTTAGCTAATCCTGATTTTTCCAAACCTTTTATCTTATTTACCAATGCCAATGATATTTCTATTAGGGCCATTCTGGCTCAACATGATACCAACCTTGTTGCTCATCCAATCGCATACTATAGTAAAGCCCTTTCTAAGGCAGAACGCAATTATAGCGTTACTGAGAGAGAATGCCTCACAGTCCTATCCGCCATCAAGCATTTACGCCCTTATCTCTATGGCAAACATTTCACTATTATCACAGATCACGCTTCCATGAAGTGGTTGCAATAAATGAAGGATCCTGATGGGCGCTTAGCTAGATGGGCGTTAAAGCTCCACTATTATGACTTTACAATTCAACATCGCGCTGGAGCTATACACCAAAATGCTGATATACTTTCTCAATTGCCTATACTAACGTTATTTTCTGCTGAGGAGGATCACATCTATGACCTGAGTGGTAGACCTGAGCTCTGGTATCGTGAATCTAAGGATGTTATAGTGAAGCTACAATCCTTAACTGAGGATACTCAGGTTAAAGAAGGTTCATTATGCAAGAAGTTGGGTCCTAATTGATTGCCCTTTATTTGGCCCTCTGCAAGGACTGATACTATTATAGAGGCTCATCAAACTGTAGGGCATGGAGCTATTGCTAAGACCTTACATTGATTGAAAAATCATTGTTACTAGGATAACATGCTGGAATCTGTACACTATGTGTTGGAGACTTGTATCACTTGCCAACAACAGCGTGGTAGAAATCTGATATACCAACACAAAATTGTGGGACCTTCAGAACCTTTTTCTACTATGAGTATCGATGTGGTGGGCCCTCTCCCTACTGACACTTATGGACATCAATATTATAATTGCCATCGATCATTTAAAATGGAATGAAGCTATCTCAGTTTCCACGGTCACCACTAAGGCTACTGCGTCTTTCCTTATTAAGCAAGTTTTCACCAGGCATAGTAGCCCAAAAGTTCTGTTATTGGATAATGGGACCAACTTCATTTATCAGGTGGTATCCGAGCTTACTAAATTAATGGGTACCTATCATTCATTTACATCCCTTTATAATCCTTCTACTAATGGTGTGGTCAAATGAGCAAATAGTACCCTTGTAGCCATTCTTTGAAAGATGGCCTCCAGTGATCCTAGTAGATAGAATCTATATCTGCCTAGTGCAATGTTAGCTTAAGGGTTAGCTACCATTGTATAATTTGAATGTTCCTTTTAAGGCTCTTTATGATCAGGATCCTAATCTATTCTCAAGTGTACAACCTATACTTGAGGAGGCTACCCAACAAACTACTGATTTGGCTATGAGGAGACTAGCTGTTGAAATCATCTGAGTACAAGCTTTAGCTTCGAGTTCCCCTTGCTGCAACCACCTTAAAAGAAGGAACAAGAACCGACGCTAGTAGACCTATGCTACCTGAATATCAATTTAGGGATCTTGTACTCTTCTATCATCATAGACCGGGAGGAAGGATTCATAAACTTGACACCTTATGGGCTGGCCCTTACTGTATTCATCATCAGGGTATTGAATACACCATTGCAGCTATTGATACTGGTACTGTTATCAATAGAGTGCATAGTAGGTTTCTTCGTAAGTATGTGCCCCCTAGGCAAGATCTTGATGGGGCATTGTTGGGGATTCAACTAAAGTGACCAAATTTCTCAAGATTAAGATTCGATATCTCAGTCTAATCTGATTGTAAAATCCCCATTGGAGGTATCCAATTCTTGGATAGACCAACTATCAACCCTGTGAAGTTATCAACCTCCTCTGAAGGATAATGCTAAGCTATCCGATGGGGCAAAACATCATACAAGAAGGTCAGTCTCATCTACTAAGAATTTGTTCAGATCTGACCATCACAAGTAAGGCATTAATTATCAGCAATATCGGTCATCTATTAGAAAAGATCTTACCTCAGATGCAGCCCAAAAATCCTCACAAAGAACTACAAAACTACCCCTTATAAATATTGCTCATTTCTGATGAATAAAGTACCTCTATTTTTGTCTCACGTAGCTTAATTTTAATCTATTCATACAAGATTCTGTATTTCCGATTGGAATCAATTATAGCAATGGAACTAATGGCTTCTTAGCACTTGTGTCTATATTTGCTAGAGCCACGGAACTAATAATTTTGTAGCCTTCACAGCACCTGCTTATCTTATTTTCTACCAAAATTCCAATAGTCATAGTATACCTGGGACCTAGTTTGGATGAATGGGAAAAGAAGGACCTCTAAACCTTTTTGTAGGTTAAAAGTCCCATTTCAAAAGGAAAATGCAACAAAATATATAAAAGATATAAAATATCAAATATTGATTTTTATGGTCCATGATTTTCGGACCTATGATGAAATGAGATTGCCAGTATGGGTTGCCAATTGAACCAGGAGATCGAAAGCCCCTGGAAGAAGTCCAGAGTAGAGCCTTAGGTGGCTCCTGGAATAATAATCCTAGCCATGGAGAGATTTGAGTTCTCCTGGCAAATTTAAGTGAAAAACTGATGAAGATTGAGAAGAATCAGATCGTTGCATTTGTTCATCTAATCCAGATGCTGAACTGAGGAAGTTACACAGTTTTGGGACCCTCAATGAGATGGGATTACTGTCTGGGTTAACCGAGAGTATCAACCTATTGAATGATTGAGAGAAACTTGCTGTTATGATGGAAGGACAGCAAGAGGAGGTGCTCAAATTATTTGAAATGTATTGGGAAGTATTCACCCAGGATGACCACAATTTAGGATGTGAGAAAGATGTGATCCACAAGGTTGATACTGGGGTAAATTTGCCCATCAGGATGAGACCAATTTAATGGTTGAAGGCAGCCAAAGCGGTAGTGGAGGAAGAAATCAGCAAACTAGTGAGCATGAGCTTATAGTTTCATCATCAAGTCCCTGGGTGAGTCCGATTCTTATCATGAAGAAAAAGGATGGCTCTAATCGGGTGGTGATTGATTACTGGAAGCTGAGTAAGATTATAAAGAGAACTTTGTATCCCCTACCAAGAATCAATAATGCACTAGATCAATTAGGAGAAGTGAAGTTTTTCTCCATGATGGATCTGATATTGGGATATTGGTTATTGATTTGCCAAGAGAAGACCAAGAAAATGAACAATTATTACCAAGCAGGGGCTATATAAGATGATGAGGATGGCCCAGGGTCTATGAAATGCTCCTGCAACGTTCCAGAGGGTCATGGACGCCATACTAAATAACTTGAAGTTGTAATGCGTCCTGGTATACTTGGATGATATCAATGTTTTCAGTAGAACATTTAATGACCCTTTACATTACTTGGAGAAATTATTACAGAGACTTTCCGCAGCCAACCTGAGATTAAGCTGGGGAAGTGTCACTTCTTCAAGAAAGAGTTGGAATATCTAGGATTCGTGATCAACTCTAGTGGACAGCAGTCGCAAGCCAAAAGATCAAAGCCATAGAATGAATGGCTGTGCCAAAGGGTGTCCGAGATATCCAAGTATTCCTTGGAATGGTTAGATACCATAGAAGATTTATTCAGCATTTTTCCAGAATTTCCAAGCCCTTATTCCATCTGTTGAAGAACCAAAGAAAGGATTCGTATGTAATGAAGAAGCGTAATATTTCTTCAATGAGTTATGCCAGTACTTAATAGATTCTCCAATTTTTAATTATCCAAATTCAATCATGAATTTATTATATAAACTGATGCTTCATTAACGGCGATCAGCGCCATATTAAGCCAATTAGATGAGCTTGGAGATGATCATCCGGTGGCATATGTGAGCCAGACACTATCAGATGCTGAGAGGAACTACTCATAACTGAGCATGAATGCCTTGCGGTCATTTATGTCTGTAAACAGTTTTGGGTGTACATCCATGGAATTCACTTCAAAGTGGTGATGAACCACTCCTTGTTGCATTGGCTTCACAATCTGTGAGAACAAAAAGGATGACTGGCCTGATGGTCATTGAAGTTACAGGCTTACAATTATGAGATTGTCCTCTGAACAGGGGCTTCTCATCAGAATGCGGATGGCTTATCACAGTTACAATGGTCCAGATGGTATACCAGCAGGTGGATGAGTTATTCCAAAGAATGGTTGATGGAGAAATTGGGAATGAGCCCTGAGAAATCTAAGGTGTGCTTCAAAAAGCGATGGAAAACACCAAGACCATGGATGGACAAGTTTTTAAGACGCTTAATGGGAAGTGGTTATTAATTCCAAAGCTGTTGGAAAGAGCAGCTATCATTCAAGCCGCTCATAAGGTTGTCGGGCATGGAGGCCTGAGAACAATGACTGGCCATATTTGCCAGTACTATTACTGGGAGTCAATCAACTATGATGTTGCTGACTATCTAGCTTGCTGTGTGGAGTGCCAGTTGTACAAGCCACATAAGAATACGACTGGATACAGACTGGTCCGCCCTGGATTTGCTTGTCATATGGTTTCCATTGATGTGATGGGACCGCTGACAATGAGCACAGGGGGAGTCAAGTACATAACAGTTGTGATTGATCATCTAATGAGATGGGTTGAGATGAAGGCCCTGGCGAAAGTAGACGCTACCAGTACCACAAAGTTCATCTTGGATCAAGTAGCATACTGACATGGATGCCCAAAGATCCTGCTGAGTGACAATGGGACAAACTTCGCATCTCATGTGATCCCATGGTTAAATGGGATAATGGGGATTTGAGGAGCCAGAATGTACCCTACCAGCCAGGATGAACGGACTGGTAGAATGAGTTGATGGAACACTGGCCACGACGCTGAGGAAGCTGGTCTCAGGAAGAACTTCTGCGTGGGGAACATACCTGAGTTTTGTGACGTTTGCCTACAATATTAGTCATCTTATGGCAACAGGAAAAATGCCATTCGAGTTGCTATATGGGAGGAACGCCGCTTTTCCACCAATTTTATATTCAGTGGTGGAACCAACATTGGGGATGAGTGACGAGCAGTACCTGAAACCAACTGACAAATATCCTGATTGAAATGCAATCACACGCATTTGATACTACTTTGAAGAAAAGGATATGAGTGAAAATGACAGATGACAAGAACTGACTGGCCTTATCAGAATATTAAATAGGTGAAAGAGTTGCCTATTGCGATACACATGGTTTCAGAATAAGAAACAAATTGGATGTGTTGTGGTCAGGTCCATTTGAGATTATTTCCAATATGGTGGCCGAGCCTACTCCATCATGAACCTCTTGGATAGAAGGGTAGTAAATCGAGTCCATGCTAAGTATTTGAAGCAATGGATTGATGGAAAAAAAATAAAAAAGAGTTACTGAAGGACCACTGAACCATTATGTTGGTTTTGTCCTAATGATTTGGTCAAGTCTGAAAAAAGGACCTCTGAACCAATCTAGATGGTTAAGTCTTAAAAAAAGTAAGATCTCTGAACCATAGAAAACTGGTAGGTCTAAGTCTACCTATGAACCAGTTTGGGGGAATAAAATAAAAAGATGGACCGCTGAACTGAAACAAGGTCAAGTCTCATGGAAAAAAGAAGAAAAAATAAAAGATTGATAAAAATAATAGAAAAAATTATTAGAAACTGCATAGAAAACCAATATATTTTTATAATTTTATTTTTATTGACTATCCTCAATTTGGGGATGATTATGCCTATGTCACCTCTTGGTGGAGGGAGGATGGATCACCGTAGGAGTGAATACCTATTGAAATCTAAGTGAGATCAGATGATAGCGAAGGTTAGATCTACATGAAACCAAGTTTATTTTTGTGGATTCAGTTTCCTGCAAGAGAGCGACTAGGGGAAGGGAGATTGAGATGTCAGAAGAAGTCAAATGTTATACCCCATAGTGTGGAGGGAATCAACATTACAAGAAGAGGCAGACAGCAAATAACCCTGAGTAATCCTGATATGGTACCAGAGCCGGAAAATTGATCTTAAGCACTTGATAATGAGCTTTATCAAAAACACCAGACATATGAGCCGGCATTGAGAAAGGAATACTAGGCGGGGGTTGCCATATAATGCCCCCTATCAAAGCCATCAGTGGAAGCTACGGATGGGACATGCCAGAAATGAGATAGTCATTCAAGGAGCAAATGGCATCCTGAAAGTAACGACTACAAGCTTCTTGGAAGCTGAAGCAGAATGAGTGATGGAAGTTGGGAGAGACTGGAAGCTTTGAGGCCCAACACCAAATAACATGGCTGGCAAAGTGAAGAGCATAGGCTACAATATCCCAATCTAGGATGTTTTAAAAATTGGAAGAGTTCAGAGCTTTGGACAAAGCCTTGGTAACTTGAGCCCTTAATTCTGCATAGGGGAATTCAAAAAATATGCTGTTGTTGATGATTAGTTCAGTGGCCAAGACAGCTGGCTTATATTATTGACTGACTCAGAAGAAGAACTCTGGAAGCAAGTCCAATCCGGCGAGGAACAAACAATCTAGAGCGAAGGGCATTTTTTCAGGAGGTTTAATGATAATTTAGGAATATCTGCAAAGGGAGCCAAATCCAGGAGAGTTTCAAGATCTAACTCAGGATTCGACAACAGAGGAAGGATTGGTCACAAGTCATTTGAGACAATTGCTAACCTGGTTTTGTTGTGGTTTGTTACCATTTCTAGTAATTCCATGGAATGACTGGCTACGGGTACTTGACTGGGATTATGAGTCCTGGGAGGACCATAGAAGAGGTTCTGGCACGCAAACTGAATCATCAGCTGGAAGAGCCAAAGGTCTTTAACAGACATGCTATTAAGCAGTAGTTAGTACCAAGACTCTGAACTTAAAAATATGAGCTGGATGAGAGGGGGGATGTTGAACTTATATGATAGTCGACATTATGCACTCTGAAATCAATTAAGCTCTAATTTTGGAGAAATTGATCTCAAAATTAATGGGATAAGCAACCAGAGAAGAAACAATAATGATATGAGCCAGGAGGTTATTACTAGAAAATAACAAGGGCGAACATAAAAAAGCATTCTTAATTGCGCTGCAAAATGAACATTAATGGCAAGAATCTCCTGTCAAGGATGAGGAGAAAATCAGGAAATTAAGAATGCCGGACCAAGAACCCTAAATGACAGCGGGTCATATGCCCTGATGGGGGGAAAGCCTGATCCCAGGATTAATATCGTCATGAGTAAATTGATCATCTTGGCATGACAGAAGGTCATGGTGACTGCGCTCTAAGTAGGTGGTAGCAAGGAGGAAGAGGAAGATTACAGCATGCCAAAGGTCGTCCCAAGCAGCGTTGAGTACAGATTGATCATACTTCACTTGAACATATGAAGTCTTCAACCAAGTGCCCAAAGTGGTGTTTTCTTGCCCCAACCCTTTTCTCTCTGGAAATCTAGGCAATAGGGGGATGTGTTGGGATTTTTGCCCATATTCCCAGACGACTAGATTACCAGGGATTGATAGGGGATTATTCCCTGATGCAAAGTGAATTAAATATTGGTTGACCCTGATTTTGGGGTAATAATGCTCAGGTGATTTTAGGTTATTCTCCTAGTCAGATCCATTAAGAATCAATGGGACGAATGCTTAAGATCTTTTTGGGAAGAGTTTCCAACGAAATAGGGGCATCTGATAGTTGATTAACTATAATGTTTACCAATTTAGATCAGTCATTTTTCATCACCGACCATTTGGGAATTTAAGGATCAAGTTGCAAGGCAAGTGATGCTGCCTGCAACTAGCAAATTGATCATTTGGTTTTTGACCTGCCTTAATGGGTAACAAGCCCCATTTTCTAAGCATGTCACTTGCCAAATATGGTTGGTTCACTTGGATTGAGAGGAAAACGTTAGGGACACGTTTTCTGGCTCTTTCCATTTTAGGTCTTGAAGATGTCCAATGATGGAATCCTATCCAGGGTGGGGAAGACCATCGCTGCTGAGATTAGGATAGGTAATTCAATGGCTCAGTTGCCATTTCATCGAGGAGGTGCCAACTGAGGGTTGGGCGCCAAAGTCCCCACTATAAGTTCTATAAAGAATTCACTAATAAAAAAGAGGTAATTACCAGAGTATAATCTTAGTATACTTTATCAAAATCCAAGTTTGAGCTCTATTCTTTCAGGGAAATTACTGCTGTGTGATTTAATTGGAAGACTCTTTTAGGATAAAAAGTAATTATCTGAGCGTGGATCCAGAGAAGAAGCTGAATCAAAATGGGGATTGCTGCTGACTGTGTGTCATAGAGAGATACCATAAACTGGGATCTGAGTGTGGATCAAGTTAGGCGGTACTAGGGAATGAATCCTCTATTTAGGACATCATAAGTATTTTGAGAAAAAGATACTAGCCAAGCTTTAAACAAAATCTAGTACTTCAATCTAACTACGGATAATAGTCTCCATAAAATTATCAATTATTATATTTAACTATCAAAAGCAACGCGGAGAATTGCACAACAACTGAACCTGTGCAGTTAATACATTTATATGGGTTATTGTCCAAGAATAGTAAGAAATTTTATAATTTCTAACACCTTACCTCTTCGCCCCCTCACAGGTTTGAAAGCCCAATGTTTGGACTCCATAATGCCAAAAAGCATTTGAGAAAATAAAGGAGGTTTTCACTAATACCCCACTAATTTTCATGCTGATGAAGATAAGCCAAATATTTTGGCATGCAACGCCTCTGGAACTGAAGATGGGGCTGTCTTTCTGCAGGAACATGAGGGGTTTGAACACCATGTGGCTTGCTTTTCAAGGAAGTTCAGCGCCACAGACTGAGCCTGAGCCATTCATGATAAATAGTTGGCAGCAGTTTCATGGTCCATGATGCATTGGTGGTACCTGTTACAAGGAACTTTTCACACCGTGTTTGTGCTCACAGACCACAAATCATTCACTTATTATTATAAAACTCAGAAGCTGTCTCACAAGCAGACCATAACTCTTCATGACCTTATGAGCTTTATTTACAAATATGAGTTTGTAAGAGGGGACGCCCATATTTTGCCTGATAACTTGATCCGCGCACCCTTAATGGGACCTACTGTAGATACAGACTCTACTTGGTCACATTAATTTCCCTTGAAAAAGTCATTTCTACAACACTGTCAGGATTCTCCTTTTATTGGGGGAAGCCTCATCTAGGAGTCATGACTCACCTTTTGTCAAATGCCAGATTGAGCTCCCCATTGACTTGGGTTGAGCCCAATTAAAGTATCAGGGATTGACCATGATAGTATTTGATATAAGTTTAATTTGATTCGCCACCTTTGACTAATGCTGAGGATGTCAAAACAATCAATTGAATTTGCAGAAAATTTTCATCTGATGCTGAAACCCAATCAAAAGGCCATTTTGGGATTCACTGGCGACTTGCACCAAGGATAATTTTAAATCCCTTTGTACTAAATAGTGTTTATATATATATATATCACGATTGACAAACAATGCTGAGACCTTCCTTACCCTAGGCATGTATCGCCTAGCCCCTGCAACCTGCCCATCTTAAATCCTTTCCTTTCCGATTCCTTCCTTAGCCTTAAGGTCCTATAAATACCTTGAGGCTCTAATTGAATAAACCCATCGTTTCTCTTGCCCTCTTGTTCTTTTATAGCTTTCTTAGGCCCTTAGGGACTACTATCTCACTGGGTCTTTGGGCCCAGATTGTATAATGGGCCAATTAGGAGTTGCTCCCCCATGTCCTGAAGCCACCTCCAGCCATTACTGTGATTACTTCCCCAAAATCAACACCTAAACGTAAACCCAAACCCTGACTAAAAATAAAACTAAAACCAAAGACAAATCCCGTAGGTCCACATCCCCTAGTACCCTGATACTCCTTTAGAGCTAGTAGACTTGTCAATGAGGATTATCTTCTTGACGCTGCTATCCCTGTGACTCCGTTTGGGTCAGTGTCTGAAGTTACTACGTCTTACTCAGTTAAGGTACTCTTGTCAAGGAATGTTCTCTCTTGGATGCTGTCTTGCCATCCCAGTCTACTGATACTGAAGGACAAGACCTCCTGGTAAAGAGTGATTCTGGTGACCCATTCTGGATGGTATTACCAAAAAGAATAAGATAATATTTTTTATGACAACGTATGGGTTCCCTATGAGCTGCGTTACTAATTTATAAGGGAACATCATGATCCACCAACCATGGGACATCCATGTGCGAAAAAATTTATCAATCTAATCTTAAGAAAGTGTGATTATAATGGACTAACGAAGGAAGTTTTCATCTGGATTTATAAATGTTTAATCTGCGCTAGGTCCAAGTTAGATAGGACAAAGCGGAACGTCCTCCTTCACTCTCTTCAATAAGCAGTGGGACCATGGACGTCACTGCCAGTGAACTTTGTTGTAAGTTTATCTAACTCCAAGAGTAAGATGCGATTATGTTGGTGATAGATCTCTTTACAAAATTTGTTATATTTAACCCTGTATGACAATTACTAAACTGAGGACATGGCACAGTTGTTTGTGGAACATATGTTTGCTCTAATTGGGGTTCCCCAGGAAGTAATCAAAGATAAGGAACTCAATTTATAACACAACTCCAGGAGGTAATTATAGAAATCTGAAAATAAAACCTGCAGATCTTTGGACTATCATCCCCAGTCAGATGGCCAAATGGATCGCTGTTGGGTTTTTGCCCACATTACCCAGATTAATCAGAAAATCGTAGTATCTGCTTATCTACTAGGGGATAAATCCCAATAGCGGATGTTGAAGTTATTGTCACTCCCAATAACAATTGTTTGGAAAAATAATCCTGCAAAAATTATTGATTTCTGGATTTTAGACCATTGGGTCAGTAATTTTGTATTGGGGAGTGTCCCAGAAGATAAAAGGGTATTTTGGTTGCCAATTTGAGTATTGGTAATTAAATTGATTATTAAACTACATCAGGTTTTGTTTTGTTTGAATAAGGGAGGTTAGGAGTTTTAGGCAATTGAAGACGCCTTGTTAGCAACTGGAGATCTAACCTCTTGGGTATTACGACCTGCTGTTTATGGATAAGAATCCCATTACCTAAGCAGGTTGCTATCCTGATAAGGTTTAATCGCTGGGGTGTGAGTGGAGGCGTTGTACACGTTCCTTTATTCAACCCAAGATGGTCACATTTTAGTAGGGGAGAGAACCTGACTAGACTGATGAGGGAGATTATCGTTTTTCTCGACCCTAAAGGGTAATTCATTGGGCGATAGCCGCCGTTTCTAATTGGGGCGCCAGCAGAAAAGATGGGCGCTGAATACCCTTATTAGTTTTTTGTGTTTTTCTTGTATAAAGCAGTTCATAATTGTAAAAACTTAATTGTTTATAATTAGTTGTATAATTTAGCCTTTGGGATAGGAGAGTAGGGATCAGATATCCTTAGTCTATTTTGTTTATTATCAGATCTCCTCCGGCTCAGCGTAAAGAGATTAAGGAAGAGATCCCTTCCAATTTAAAGATACCTTTAAGATGAAGAAGCACCTGTTTAGCGTTGGACCTAATTCTTAACATGGCATTATGAGCACTAATCATAAATAATGGTCTTCATGCAATTATTGTACCTTTTTATTCATTTAATTAATCAATGCATTTAGCAATAATCTGTGCAGTCAAACGTGGGACCTGAAGCGTGCTACAATCCTGAAGGATTAAAAAGCTCCCAGAATTTAACAAGCGCACTAAACAGTCCTTGAAGCAGTACCTATGATGCTGCGCGACTTCTTCTCAGGATACATGGGCAAAGGACCTCCATATGACCCAATTATCATACAATAAATCCCTACATTCATCAAAAGAATGACACCTATGTATGCTAACTTGGGGTAAAACCCTGCGTTCAGTATTGGGACTCAAGCGCTTAGTAATATCCCTGCTGCAGATCTCTTTGTCACCCACATCCAGAAGGTGCATCAACAGGTTCAGAGCCAACTTACTAAATCCACTAAATGACGCCAAGCGATTTGCAGACAAGAAACTTGAGGCTCCTAACTATCAATAAGGTGATCTGATTATGGTGTATACCAATAACTTGCACCTCATTGTGCTATGTCATAAGTTAGCTTGCAAGCGCGCAGGCCATTCCCCGTTCCCCTGTTGTTGAATAATAGACCTTCCACATGGAACTTCCCCCACACTGGAAGATTCACAACTCCTTTCAAGCCTTCTCCTTATCAGCATATAAAAACAGAAGCCTGGTAAGGTTAATCCATCATAGTTGAGGGTGCATCAGAGTTTGAAGTAGATCATATCTTGAACTTACAAAGAGTTAAACTTGGTTTGCAGTAACTAGTATCTTTTAGAGATGCCATCTTATGAAGATTTATGAAATTCCTCCAAAGATTTTAAGAACTGTCAAGAGATAATTGCCAAGTTTCAAAAAGTCAACCCAGAGGCACTTCACCTTACCCCTTCCCCAAGAAGGCAACACTTGCAGTCATCAAACGCCCAACCCCACACAAGAATTACTCTTTGACTAGCGCCCCTTGAAGGGGGTGAACCTGACCTTATAGGAAAGGTTGATACAAGGGCCTTAGCTTTAGTTATTAAGCTGGATAGGGTCATGACCCCTTTTAGAACCAAAAAAGTTCAACCCCTAAGTCCCTTACTCTCACCAAACCTCTGACCTAGGGAATACCCTGTACGAGAGATGGGTAGCTGCTAGCCCTCCCTATTTTCCAAATGCCTTTTCCACACCTATCCCCCAATCCAAACCCATCCTAGTGTCAAAAGCTACAAGTTTCGTTATCTGAAGTAAATTAAGCAGATTTTGAAGACATTGGAAGAATTAATAAGCTCTCCACCATGTTTCCCATTCCTTGTCCCCAACAGGAGACTCAACCAGAAGTCTATATGAGATGGGGAAACTTAACTATCAAGCCAAATTAAGCAAAAAATTAAAGAAAAAGGATCATAACTGGATTCAATCTAATATTTTATTCTGAAGTTAAAAAGTTTCAGACATTTGGAAATCAAAAAGTCACAAGTATAGCTTGAAAGCATTAAATGATACTATTGATGGGAATTTAGTGATTGGGCCCATTAATTAATGATTATTAAAATTGAAAATTGCTCCCACTACCGTAATTTAGCTTAGCAGCTCTCTATCCTCCATCCCACCATATGGCCCAGTCCCCTCCTAATAGTATGATGTTGAATTAATTTTTACTTTAATTCTGTTTAGGCTAAATAAATTATTTATTAAAGAACACATCTTGTTTATTTTATGTTTAAATTGGCAAATGGGCAACAATTCATTGAGTAAAAGCCTTTCCAATAGCACCTCCAGCACTCTTACCAGAAATCTTCAAAGTCAGCAGTGCCTTGTGTACTATGGCTGCCTTTTTGGGCCTTAACTTACCCATGAAGGAAGCCAGGATTTACTTAGCACGCTGGGTTTCTAACAATTATAAGTCTTAGATACTGTTCTACAGTTGGTTATGTAAGGACCGCAGGGCATCTACTTTTTCCTATTTTGATTTTGTGCTGTCATAATTGATGCGTGCCGTCATACTGTAGTCATCTAGTAGTTGCGCACAGATGGTTGAAGATATCCAGTAATGTATTGCCTAAGGTGATTAACCTTGCAGATGAAGGATAATAGCTAGCTATTGCTCATGCCACAATATCGCTCATAGTCCTGGAGCAACTGTTATTGGTTTTGCCAAGAGTATAATAAAGAGGGTAAAAGATCAATGGTCTTGTGACCAAGAAGTTGGATTTATGAAATAGCAATTTCATGATATGCTAGATCTTTTTCTATTAGAGGGGTAGGGATTGAGTCTCACAAACAAATTTGTGCAGTTCCATCCTACTTTATCTTGTTCTAATTAATTTGTACAAGTCAGATTGATGTAAATCACAATTTGTTGGTCTTTTCTGGTATTCTCTTTTTAAAAGGGTTAAGTTCCATATTGAGTTAATTTTCATTGATTTTTAGAGGATTGATCTGACAACCCTTGTAGTGAGCACCACAATTTAGTGCTTAACAAACACATCTTACTGCACAGGTATCAGTTGCACTTTTTACTTCTCTGATAATACTTGATTGCACAACCTCTGTCCCCTGACAAGGTCTGATCCGTTTAATATTGTCTATAAAAACTACACAATAAACAATATCTATGTTTCCTGGTATAGTAAAACTCTACTTTAGTAACGGCTTTTAAAATTCTAAAGTTAAGAAAAAATATTTACTTTATCAGAATAGTTGTAAAAATAATTTTAGTCAACTTTTCTAGCCACAGAAAAGTGATACCCTGATTTTAGGAGCATAGTTATCAGGTAGTACAAGGGGTAAAATGAATACAATAAGCATATTGGTCCAATATACAGGAAAAAGCTTATTAATGAATGGAAAACGACATGTGAAAATTCTTCAATGTCTAAATAGGATTCAAAAGATGGCGTGAATAACATCATGGGTTTGAAAGCAGGACATTTTTGATTGTTTAATTACTTTTAAAATAACAAAATAAATGATAAGTTAGTTATCCTACTCAGGTCAAAATTTTACATTAACTTACTAACCTGTTATAAGTTGTAGTAACTAAAATATGTAGTTATGGGCATCAAAACTTCTAAAAATCCGCCTGTTGGATTCAGGCTCTAGAATTGGCTCTGGTGCAGTGCCTGAATCAAGTAGGAGTTGATCAAAGTACAAAAAAATGTCAGAACTATGGAGCCCTCAAGGCCCATCAGGATCTTGGGGCAATTTAGGACTTCCCTAGCAGCAAGAAATTAAGGACTTGATGTCCTCACGGTCCTAAATTGCCCCAAGATCCTGATGGGCCTTGAGGGCTCCATAGTTCTGACAGATCAGAAGAGCCACTTGGCCCCTGGAATTACTACCCCATGCGCTGAAGGTTTTGACAAACTGTGTAAAGGCGAAATGTTGGTATCAATCAAAGCCTTACATAAGCAATGGAGCATATTGCCCAAGGATGTATAATTCACCCAATGGCTTCCAGATCAACTCAAACATTACCTTGGATGCGTTATATGAGGAAATGGAGAACATAAATGTGATAATCAAGGTCATTGATAACCATCCTAACCAATTATGACGAATTTATTAACCTCAGAATCTGAGTCAGCATCTGTAAAGCTGATATTTAAGATCTGAAAAGATTGGTGGGTCAAAAGTTTAGTGTAACTTCCCTTGATCAATTTTAAAATGATCTACAAGACAATATAAAAATAAGAAGGTAAATGAATCAAAGAGTTTAATGTGAGTTGCATTAATGGTGACCTCTGTGCCAAGCTGCAGTGCTGAGCTGGGCATTAACACTCTACCACCTCTGATGTCTTTAGTTCTAACCATATCTTTAAGGAGAGATGCATCTCCAGTCAGTAGAGCATTTCATTGTTCCTGAATGCTTATTAGTGTGAAATGGAGTAGGCCATAGACTGAAAGAAAAAGCACATTCACTCCTTTCTCTGTGGAGAGTCCAAAGAAATTTTGAACACATATCTTCATGACTTTTTAATCCTAATGCAAGTCAATTCTGCTTTATTTCAGGAAGTTGGAAGTGATTAAATCTTCTTGAACCAAAAACAAGCTTTCATGGCAATCCACTTAGATAAAGGAGAAATCTCCACCTACTTCTCTAGATGATTCTATGTCAGAATTCAACTATTGGTTATTACAGTTGCATATACCTAGATTAAACCATTACCACTGTTATTTCTGTCTAGAGTTCTGTTCTGATACCCAATTGTACATGAATGGCTCAAATTGAACTTTTTTTGATTTGCATTTTGGGGTTTTGACTAATCATGGGATATCAACTTCAACAATATTCCCCTAACGCTCTATAGATCTCTATGCTATCCTCATCACAATTATTGCCATCATATATTTTCTAACCATTTTAGCCAAATCCCAGCATTTAGTAATTTGCCTTACTCTCATCCCAATTATTGATATTACCTGACAGACATATTTCCCATTGATCCGCTGTCATATATATCACTAACCTTTCCAGGGCCGATTCCAAGCTTATATTATGATTTTCACTCGTCTCAATTAGTTATGTATGGAAGATTAATTCCTATCAATCCACCGAGAGATATTTTGTTAGTTTTTTCTCTTGCCTGAATCCCATCAGTTATTAGTTTACTAGATGATCCCAAAGATACAGAAAATTGATTTAATCAGCCCACCAACAACTACTTGCTAGTATTTTGTTTGCACAAATTAATATCATATGGTTTACTTTATAATCCTAATTCTGGTGTTATGATTCCTACCCATTCGTTGAATGGGTGGCCAGTTTTCTAAAGCCAGTTCCATTCCCATTTATCAAGATTTTCCTAAATGATTTCTCAGATCATCTCCAAAAAATTTTTAAACTTAACACAATTGATCAAACCAGGTTTGTTACAAATGTCTTTGTTGTTAAAAACTTTAAAATTTCTAAAGTTAATGAACAGACTATTACAAGATGCTACTAAAGTTGAACGGACTACCTTGAAATGTTCCTGACCTTGGAAAGTTAAGCGTCAATTTTCTGAGAGCTTACTCCAAAGGCTTTAAGCAGATCAAATGGAAACTCTAGAAGATTTACAAGCTGAAAGAAAAGCTTACTGAATAGAGGCTAAGGTATAAATTAGTTGGCCTTGCACTGGAATGGAAAAGAACGCGGCAATACACACAAGAATGACTCATCCCAAAGGAGTGCGTAATCCCTTTGTACCATATCTCCAACGCTGGATTACAACCTGAGACTACAGCTGTTTGGAGTTTATTGGATCACATTTGTTTGCTTTACGCCATATTATTCACCGTTGTAAGGACACCCCAAAACTAGATTAGAATCAGAGGATCCAATTTATAAAGTCATATTTTACTAGTGAGCGTTAAATTCATTTTTAGGAGTACTGCCTTCATACAGTATTACTCGTTTAATTTTCCAATAGGCCAGGGGTGGAAGGCGAGTTGTTAAGGCATATGGCTACCAACCTGAAGGTTGCAGGTTCAATTTCCACCCTTTGCCCATTGATTGGGGTGCCAGGAAAAGGAAATTAATGGCGGGTAAAAGGTCTAAAAACATGAAAACTTTACCCATGACGTAACTAGAAAAATCCAATTCCCAATCCAGAGGTGGAAAACTTTCTTTGATGAAGTTGACCCTGCTCAGATTTCATGTCAATGCTTCCTTTCTTTATCACTTTTGGTAATATTCGTCCCTTGGTAAGCTTGCCTCAAATAGTTATAAAACCCAATATACCTATGAAATCTTGATAGTTACAACTAAAATTGTAACAGCATGTATCCAAGAGATCAAGGAGGCTTTAAAAAATCATCTGCTACGGTGACTAAATTTCTACCCTCTCAGAAACCACCTGTAGAACCCCTAATGCATGCTATTAAAGAAAGGACAAAACATACCTATATGCTCCTATCAAAAGGGTCATTGACACACCATGGACAAATGCTATAAGTGACATGCAGAAGAGACAGGATGAGAACTGTCAGCAAAAGGGAGACATCATAAAGAAAGAAGCTCTTTGTGATGACAATTCCACTACTATGCCCCATCTAAGTCTACTTCCATTATTATTTGCAAACGAGATGTACCCAATGATATCTTTTTAAACGAGCTATCTATATCTGATAATAAACATCTTGAGACTGCTCATTGTTCTTCCCAATAAATCTCTATGTTCTTTACTTTGCTGCCACAGTTATTGGAGCATAGTAACCAGGATCGTTGTTAAAGTTCAAATTGCTGTAATTGCAATCATTAATAGCAGGTCCCAGTGAATTCACTCTCCTAAAACTTATGAATAATATATATTGCACCCAAGCTATTACTACATGGAGTATGTAACAGCTATTACTCAGAGTATAAGGACTATTGAGGCCTATCCTACATCCCACAAAGATTAGGTAAAATATCCCTGTACATATTAGGCTGGCTTTTGACAACCCAGCTTTAAATTACTGTGGACATAATTCTTTCAGGAGTATAATGCTTTATTCATTACTCCAAAAAATTACTTACTTGGTACATACATCCACCTAATAATCAATAAAACCAATGCTTATAAGGAATGCATAAAGACTCAATTTTTTTTACTGGAGATGGATGACAAGATTGAATGGATTGAATACCATTATTGGGGGTCTACGTGCAACTGCCGCCTCATTTAATTTATGGAGCTAAGAGTTTGCTCTTATACTCTCTGGAATTAAAGGTGATTTTTTCAAAGTCCCAGATTATAAATAACACCGGATACACATGGATATCCCTCTGAAATCCTTCTAGAGATACAAGGAGTGGTAACCCAACTGTGAATGAGATCTTGACTTAATTGGAAGTTCTTGAACCTGCATGCAACAGTCCTATTTCTGTGCTACTTGCCAACTAAACGCCCAAGGTGCACCGGTGGGAACCATTAACAAAAAGAAAGCATATGGAATACCCTTGACAAGATAAGCAGTGTCCAGGAATTTGGAAGCTTTGAGAACTTATGTTTGAAGAACACCTCGTCTTGTTATTTACTGTAGCTTTAATTGGAGTATACTTTACTACCAAAGGAAGAAGGTTATAAAGCTACTGGATAAATACGCTAATTTGGTCTCCACCTTCATGTATAACTTTATCAAGATAAATGGGTTGTTTATAATGTAGAAGCAGGAGTTGCTTTTCTCATCTGATCATAGCTTATTGCAATATCAAAGTAGGGGAAACGCAAGTTTCTTCGGAGCTCAAGGATTTACTAATGTCAGGGCTGATGGTACCATCCCAAGGCCAATGGGTTTCATTCCTTCTAGTCATTTGCAAGAAAGATACAAGTTTATGAGTTGTCTTTGATTACTTTGAGCTAAATCAGTAACTAAGAAGGACAGTTATCTATTGTTTTGGATTAAAAAGTCACTAAGATTCCTAGACAAAGTTCAGTACTTTTGGCAGTATATCTTTTCAGAGGGTACTAGAAAATTGAGCTCACCGCCAAAGCTTGAGCCAAATGAGTACTAATTGTAAACAAAAGACTTTTGAGCTAACTTTAATGCCACATGGGCTGTGCAACGCCTGACCACATTTCAATAAGCTATGAATGGGCTGCAGAGTGACCTGAAGTTATCGTGTGCTTTAGTCTATCTTGTGATATCAATATATTCATCAATTACTTTGATGGGAACCTGGAGCATCTTTGACAAGTCTATTATCACCTCAGTCAAGGTAACCTGAAACTCAAGCCTTCTATGTATCTGTTTTTCAGCCTGAGATGAAGTTTCTTGGGCATAAAGTTCTCTAACAAGGGAATCAACCTCTACCCAGCAAAGGTGTTGTGATCAAGAAAATTACCCTCCCTGTAGTATTAGTGACATCCAGGTGTTTCTGGGATAGTGGGTATCACACGAAGTTCATCCTGCAGTTCATTGACTTTGCTGATCATTTAATCTACCTTATTTAGAAAAGTGTAATTCCTTAAATTAGAATCCTGAGCAGGACCAAGCTTTCAAACTCCTTAGGAGAGCTTTATTCCCCATCCTGTCCTTAAACATCAAAGTTTGATCAACCCTTCTTACAATCACCAATGCTAGCGATGTGGTTGTAGAGTCCATTATGGCCCATTTAGAGGATCAGCAAGTAAGCCAACTGGTGACTTTTTCTTAAAAAAACCCTATACAAGTCTGAACTGAACTACAGTGTTGCCAAATGGGAATGCTTGGATGTGATTCTGCAATTAAGCATTTTTGACTTTATTTATATGGAACTTACTTCATTATTGTGAGCAATAATGCCTCCCTCAAATGGCTCCAGAAGTTGACAGATCATGGTAATAATCTTGTAATATTGTCTCTTTGGCTACTGAGTTTTAACTTTACTATTGTTCTTCATGTTTGTATAACCCACCAAAAAGTAGTTGGGTTGTCAAGGATGCTTACATTGGCTATACTTGCAACTGAAGAGGAATACTTTATTGATTTGATTTTCCAAGTGATTAGATGGTAGTTTGAGATACTAAAACAAAAAAGAGTCGTGTTTTATGACAAAGGCCACACAAGATCAAAGATGTTATGCTCTACAAACTTCCTAATATAAAATAGTTTCCTTATATATGACTCTCCTCGCAAAGTGAAGTAATCCTTGAAGGCCACTCCAGTGTAGGTCACAGAGCCATCAGGAAGCCGTATGAGTGACTAAGAAAATAGTGTTTCTGTTTCTGGATGCTAAAGACTATCTTTGAGGATTTTATAAGCATAATAGACATTAAGGATGCAGGTGTGCACAAACCCCATTATGAAAATTAACTCGTGGATTCCCCATCGCCATTTAGCACAGTAATTAATAAGTGGTGTGAATTTCTCTGTGGGACTCTTTTTCAATTATCATGTGCAATTCGCCATTGATCACTTAACCAAGTGGTAAGGCTATCTCTGTCCCTTATGCCACCGTAAAGGCTATGTTTTTATTCCTTTTTACTTTTTTTTTCACTGAAGATGATGTCTAAGGGTCTTACTTTCTAACAACGGTTAAAATTTACATCACACTCTGTACAAGAACTAATGTAACTGTTTTCTACCAATCAGCACTTCAATTCTTACAATCTTTTCAACAAATGTGGACGAAAAGCGTGCAAATGGTACACTTGTAAGAATTCTACATAAATTGGCAGCCTTCAATCCTGATCAATGAAACCATTATCTGCCATTCACCTTGCTGGCCTAATGGATAAGTTGCCACCATTTTAGGATTATACAAGAGATTATCTCATTTGAATAGAATTATCTAACTGTTAATAGACTCTCCACCATTAAACCTGCCAAGGTAATCATGAGGGTTCTAGATGATGAAATTATCCGGCTAAAACACTGGCCACCCAAGGGATTGTTATAGCAACTACAAAGGAGACTGCGCGGTACAACCCCTCATTATTGGCCCTTACTAACTTTAAATATTGGGGATTCAAGTTTTGTTCTATGATCGTCGCCCTGTTGGATGGCCCAACAAGCTTGACCTGCTGGTCAGGCCCATATTTTATCCTATAAAAGGCAGGTTCTGAGTATTCCATCACAGAGGTCATCCAAGACACAATGGTGAATAGGGTAATGCTAGGTTCCTCCAGGCCTACGTCCCCCTCTAACAGGATCTTAAGGGGGGGTGCTGTTGGTGTTCTAATGGAGAATGATATAAACTTAGCAAATATAAGAACAATGAACAGTATTAATGCCTTATCTGGTATTGAGCATCCCTGTCTAAATAATTTTCACTTGATAAGTCGATGCCCTAATGGGCAGGACCTCAAAAAGGGATTTAAGAATTGTCGCAAGGTATAATTCTCTGGGCCACCAATTCATGACCTAGGAGAAACTGAATCCCAAATCCAGAGTCGCAATCTTGGATCACCAGAACATTGGGATCCTGAAAATCCAGACATTAAAATATTAAGATGACCGCCGCTCAACCCTCCTACTAGATGAGAAGGGAAGATCCTGATTAGTAAGGGCATATGCTCTCCATGCCACGAAGCTCCCTTGCAACCTATAGACATTGGAGAATTTCAACCTAGTAAACTTAGTTCTAAATTTCTCCTAGTTTTACTTAACATATATTCTTATATTTCTTTAAAGGTTTACAAAAATGTGTTATAGTAAGTCTTGAGGAACAACTTTTGTGCCTGGACAGGAAGGAACTTCCACACAGAAACAAGAAGGGGTCCAGGAAATTGGCTGCCCCCCTCACCAATGAGGTCAATTTAGCTCATGTTGTGGATGATAATTGGGTGATAGCCTATCCCTTTAAGTTTTTCGTTTTCCAAATCTTGTTTACTAAGGAGTTGGAGGAAAGGATTAAAGGGCTGTGTAGGGCTGTACTGGAGACAGAGGTTACTTCCGGAAGTCATGTTGCTTTTACTTTCTGCATCATACTCCAGGAAAAAGGGATTGTATCTTTTCAAGGGCTGGAGGCAGGAATCAAATGTATGCAAAATTGTTAGTGTTGATTTAGGTTCAATTGTCATTTCTCCGCCTTCTGGCTCAAGCGCAGGTACATTAAACCCTCCCCCAACAGGGCTGGAAGTATTGAATCCATTTGATTTAAAGTGAGATAAGCCCTACTATCTCTGACTGTGGACGCACCCTGCGGAATGTCCTGATAACCTACCAGGTCGCGACTAGGCCAAAAAAGAATAAGTAGGTATTGATAATAACCTGAATAGAAGGCTGAGTGTCTCACTCACGCATCTTGCATTTAAATATACTACTAGTTTAATAGTATACCTTATCCTTGGATCTCTATCTGCATTGGAGGTTGGTGGCCCAACGCACACCCCCTTTATTCCAAGTTAATTATATAAGTCAGCAGTCTTCAATAGGTTTCTGTTGATGCTCCATTCTCTACTTCCCGTTTTATTATAAACTTTTTTATTTAATCTTTTTTATTAAGTAGTTTGTTGTGTCAAATTTAACTACGTTTTTAAAATCTAGAAATACCTGGAAAGTATTGGCAATTTCCCCTCTCTTTCCGCAAAGCATTGTGATCTATGTACAAGAGGTATTCTGGATGTTGCTTTGTGTGGTAACTCATCTTAAATTTCAGTGCAGTCTTATTATCAGCAGGCTCCACGACATAATGGATTACCCCTGCTCTCAGCCTTTTCCAACCTTCTTTTTAAGATGAATAGTTTCGTTGGATTTTTATATGAGAAAACATTCAAACTCTCTGTAGTTTATAGGCTGATAGTGGTTACCACGGTCAGTGGATCAGATCCTCTATGCTTTAGTAAATGTTTGTCTTATAACCCAAATAATCTTATTATATACTTCAGTTTCAAGGGTAATTTGTTCAGTTTATATTCCTCTTCTTAGCATGTCCCACGTTGACAGGTCACAAGTGTAGCAGTGTTTTTTGTTTCAGATATAAGTATAACCCCTCCAGCCCAGCAGTTATGTGTTCTGGGAGTCTAATCTCATCTGCAGAATTGGACGCAAATAAGATCCAGATGGTTCTGAATCCTTCAATGAATTGTTATCTGTGGTACAACAAGCATAGAGTAATGTAAACCATCCAACTGAAGTGACTGTTTTTCTCCCTGAAGCTATCCCAGTTATTTTTCTGGTTACTACTCCATTTACCTATTTATTACTTGTGTTATATAAACATAATCATGCTTACTTTTTATTTCCTATTGAAATTCAGTTGGGATCCCACAAGGTGTCAATTGATTCCCTCTTAAACACAGGAGTGGCTGGGAACTTTATAAGCTTAGAAGTCGCTCAAGAATTGGATCTTATTCTTATATTATGATCAAATGTATAAGGTGTTTCTTTGGTCCCTATAACATATTATGAAATGAGACGCTCTGTCCAGTTTTCTGTGCATAAGTTCTGCTTTTGTGACCGGTTCTTTGTAGTTATAAAAATATAATTTCCAATGATTCTTACATTAAGTTAAAGGCTTTGTTAATAAATAGATATAAACTTAGTTAACATCTTGTCTTTTGAGAACGCACACCTGTGTGGTGAGGTTTTTAATAATATGTTCCCCCATCTAGAGTATTGGGCTTCATCATGGTCATAACCTTCCCCACCAAGCTATCATCTGTATTTCCCCCAGGGTTGCTGCCTTATAGTGATATATTTTAGTGGATAAGGCAAATTATCTCCCACTTCACTTATAGTATGGTTTGGCTTTCTATTTGACAATGGATATGATCAATTTAAATTGGTCGTTTTATCATACACTGAAAAAGAGGATAAGTATTTAGAAGTTTGGTTAGTGATATGCTTCAGAAGAGGTGTACTTCCAGAAATCTTCGCCCATCGCTTCTCATGTAGTATTTACCCAAAAGGCTAATAGAGCTCTGCAGCCTTTCTTGGACTATGACTATCTAAATAGTACAATGTACATGACAACTACCATCTGTTCTTGGAGCAAGCAATCAGTCAAGAATTTTTAAAGTCACATATTTTAAGAAGGACCTTGTAGATGCAATTAATCAAACAAAGCTGAGGAAGGTCAGGAGTGGATCATCGCTGTCTGAACAATGAGGGGTATTTCAGTTTAAGATAATGCTTTTCAGAATTAAAAATGCAACTGCCGCGTTCTTACACGTTATTGATGACGTAGTGGATGATCTTCAGTTCACATATGTGGTGGCTTACATTGGTGACATCATAGTAAATTCACCCAATTATGAGTATTATGATAAGAATCTTGAAGCCGTGTTGTCCACCTTAAAAGTGGACTTGTACGTGAAACCCTCACTGTGTGAGTTTTTAGAAAGATAAGTTACGTTTCTGGATTACCTGGTTCTGTAAGATGGGCATGTTATCCCTACCTGTAAACTTGAGGTCATACTCTTGTAAGCCACCCCTACCATGCAAAAACAACTTTGTAACCTCATGTGCGCCATTATTTTCTTTGAGATGTTTACTCATGCATTATCTCATTTGTCATCATTCTTTCACCCCTAATGGGGAAAACGTCACATTCAAGTAGAAGGATGCCTTTCAACAAGCGTTTTATTGCATTAAGGATGTCTTTGTGTCACGTTCTTTTTATGAAGTATGCTGATTTATCCAAGGGATAACTTGCTATAAAAATAAGCAACATGGTTTTACACTCCTTATTGTGGCGTGTGATACCACAGCAGCGGTGATGTAAGAGGTGTTATTACAGGCTCATTAAGGAGTGTAAAACCATGTTGCTTATTTTTATAGCAAGTTATCCCTTGGAGAAACCATGGGCAATATGTGATAAAAGGCTTGTTGTGGTGGCATGGTAGCTCATGCACTGTAGTTACCTTCTCCAGGGAGCGCAACATAAATTGGTTGTTTGAACAGATCACCAAGCCCTCATGTACTATAGAAAGCCATAGAAGTTTGTACAACATTAGCTTGGACCTATCATGATCTCTGTAGCTTCAACTTTAAATAAGTTTGTGAAGGGTGTTTAAATTAATTCCAGATATGATAATCTTCAACCTATCATTGAGTCATACCAATGCAGAGTCCAAAAGACAAACCATGGTCATCGCTTATCCTCAGATCATAGCCATTTCTTCTCCTTCAATTTCTGTGGTGGACGAAACCTCTGATGCATCATAATTTTCTCATGTGCTAGCTTGTTAAAACCCCTGCTTGTAGAGTCTAAAATTGTTTAAGCAACTGTTAGTCTCATCCTTTGAATGAACCCACTATCTCTGAGAGATGAAATAATTTTTTTAGAAACAGAGTGTGGGTATCTCCCCCAGCTTTGCAACGAGGTAATCTGTGAACAATATGATATCTCGCCGTGGGCCAACTTGGGAACAAGAAATTCATTAATAGAGTGAAATGGCCATTCAACTGGCTGAGTAAAAAATACCCACTTGATCGCAGATTATGTGATCTTTTCCTGGGTGAAATTGAACAGGTTAGGTAAAATGGTTTGTTACATCCATTGTAACAGGATGAATGGCTGTAGATCTCTGTATCAGTTGATTCTATTGCCAAACTCCCTAGTCCAATGGATTTGGTGCAATTATTGTTGTAGTAGATTAATTCACCAAACTTTCATTGATAATTACATGATATTAAACAATCACTTCATAGGAGATGACAAGGCTCTTTGTCACCAATGTTTTATTATGTTTGGTTTACCCTGGAAAGTGGTTAGTGGTTGGGTACCCAGTTTAAACCCTGTTTCTGGAATGCATTGCAGACATCCTCTGTATCAGGCCATGTTGCTCTAGAATTTTTTTTCTACTGTCTGATGGTCAGATGGAAGGGGTCAACCAGATCCTGGAGCTGTACCTTCGCTGCTATATCTCTGCTACTTAGAGATCTTGGTTTAAAGATCTTCTCTTGGCGCATTTCTCCTGCAGTAATGAAACTCATTCCTCAAACGCTTTCCCTTATTAAGCTACCTTACATACAGCCCCTGAGAACAAAATTGGTCCTCATTTTCGTTCAGAGGTACCTGTTGCTGAGGAACGCCTACACAAATCCAGGATACTCAATCCCTGGTTTACTACCATTTGACAAAAACCATCAGCAACTACAAAAGGTTTGTAGATCACAAGTGACTTCTCATCATTTAAGTTTTAGGTGGGCTCCCTGGTCATGTTGGATACACACCTGCGCGTTAGGTTCCCTTGTAAAAAATTTTCAAGTAAACGTTTGGGACTATATGTGGTGTAGGAGTACATGAGACAAAGGGGTTTCTGCCTGATGCTTCCTGCTTATTGTAAGCAAAATAAAGTTTTTTGGGCATCTCAGATGTCCCTTTTCATGGGTGAGGCACCTTCCGCACCAGAGCCAACTGTGGTAAGTTGTAATGCAAAGAATCCTTCCAATGAGCCACGAAAGAATAAGGAATCAGTAACCAAGTCAAAGACCAAAGGGCGGATAAAGGTCCTGGGACCATTCTTCTAGTGCATGTGCTACAGGCGCTGTGGATGAACACCCCTTGGAGGACAGTCGCAAGTATGCTTACCCCAATCAACATGACCCGACTCCAAGACAAGGTGTATAAGGAGGCAATAGCTCTTACAAGATTATTCCCAAAGTCTACCTCCTGCTTGTGAATGCCAATTATGGCCACTAATAGTCTAAATATGCAATGTAAACCCCAAAAATCAATAATAAAAAAGATAAGGCTTTATGCTAGTGGCTTTATTGTGTACATTAGGCAAGTCAATAGTAAACGGAACTTAATAACCTCAAGTTCTAATGTCCCTTTCCTCATAGCCCTCTGAAGCAAGGATAGTTCAGACTCCTCAGTCATGCCTGACATTCTGTCCTTTGGAATATTATGTAACCAAACTCCCATTTTCCTAGGCCTGATAGAGTACCCTGCTGGCAAAACCACCACACTCATGACTCGGTGCAGTTCTTACTCAAATCCAAATCAAACCTTGAAATCACTCATTTCACTATCTCCTTGTTCGATCCCAACTCTGACGCTTTTCTAACCATTGACCTGCTTCACTTTTGACCTCATCCTGTAGCCTAGCCAGAACCAAATCTCACGCACCTCCTGTTCCATCTACACCAGCTTTTCCTATCTTATCATATATCAGATCAATGTGATGTTGAGGGAAAACCTCAACCGTAACATCACCCCCTAGACAAGAAGAACTCTCAGATATTCCTAGGACACCTGGCACAATCTTTGGACGTCTGCCATGTGGCCTCCTCAACTGGATGACCCACCCATCATACCAAGAATGACTGACGACCCCATATCGCCTTCATATCCAGAATTTCCTCCACTTCATACAACTTGCCCCTCCTCTCAGATTGAAACAAAGAAGAGGCCCTCTCAGTCAGCTGCCCCAAGAACGGTTTGAGCTGTGACATGTGCAATACTGAATGAGCCTATGACCCATCTGGCAATTTCATCTTTAACTCCACCATGTTCACTGCCCTCACTACCTGGTATGAGCCCAACGCCACCGGCCCCAATTTCTAGCTTCTCACAGGTATGGCATAGTTACAAAAGTTTAATAAAACTCAATCGCCTCTTTTGAAAACCATCCCCTCTGACCAATGCATATCTGCCTTTCTCTTCTGAGCCACAACTGCCGCCACCAGATTCCTTCTCAGGAGCCCTATGGTATCCCAGGTATCACGTGAAATCTCCTTTGCCTCTGGATTGCAACCCTGCTCTCAGTGCCCCATACCTTCTGGGGCTGGACATGAATTTCAAAAACCATGATCATCCCCAGGGATGCATGCTTTTGGCTGATGTATGCAAATTGAGCCAATTTCACCCAACTAATTAAATCATCCTGATGCCCCAAGATGTAGCACTTCAAATTTTAGTCCAATATCTGATTTACCCTCTCAGTTTGACCATCCAACTGGAGATAGTAAGCTGATGAACGACAGGCTTTTATCTTCAAGTTTTTAATAGATGCAGCCAGAACCGTGATGTGAACTGCGGACTCTGGTCCAACACTATCTCCTCCAGCATCCCATGTCAGGAAAAAAACTCATTTATAAAAACCTAAACTGCATTCTTTGCATAAATGGCTTCCTGACAAGGGAAAAACTCCGCTTACTTCGTCAGGTAATCCGCTAAACCACTAGGGAACCCATCCCTTGGGACTTAGGCAATCTTGTGATAAATTCCAAACTCACAGAGAGCCTCTTCAGAACAGAATATGGAGCGGCTTCAATTTTTCCCTTGTGCCACCTGACAGGACTTCAACCTTGCACATACCACACATCACTCCACGTTCTTCCATACCACTGCACCCACTCCCCTCCATGAATACTGATGGCGAACCAAATCCAACAACTTCTCCACACCCAAATGTCCTGCAAAAGGGTGATTGTGGTCAGCTGCCAACACCTCTTTCTGCAAACTCATCACTGGAAACCAGATCCTTCCATCATGGCGAATAAGAACTCTCTGGACTGAGAACCCCATACGTATCTTTCTCACCTCCCCTTCTGTCATCTCATTCCAGATCCACCAGACTAACTCACTCCTCCACTGTGCAGTCCGAGTTCTCCCTGACACTTCTTATCTCCAGCCTCAGATCATTACAAACAGAATCAACGGCACTGTAGCTGTGTTAAACCTCTTCAACTCCTCAGAAAACACCAACCCTTAATCATGACTTAGCAAAATTGCAAGATATCCTATTTCCCAAGCTTATACTCAATCCACAAGTCATATTGAACCACATCTAAATATCATCAAGCCTGTATTTGATTCATCAGACGTGGGGACTTATAAAACTTTAAGGCTTGATGATGAGTCTGGATTACAACTGGAATCCTGGCGTATAATAGGTAGTGTTGCAACTCCTCCAATGCCGCCACTATTGCCAAAAGTTCCTTATTGTAGAATGGGTAAATCGTCTCAGCGGGCACCACCTTCTAAATGAAGTAACAGACAGTAAGCTCAGCCCCATATTCACCCTACTGCGATAGCGCCACTCCAAGTGCAAAGTTTGACGCGTCTGTATCCAAAACAAACGGCTTGATAGGGTCAGGATGGGCCAGAACTGGGGCTGTCAGCAGACACGTCTTTACTTGCTTGAATTCCCTTTTATTGGCCTCCCCACAAATGAAGGGTACATCTCCAGTCAATATTATCAATGACATGGCCCATTCAGATAAATTCTGGTAAACCCTCCTCACAAAGTTTACAACCCCCCCAAAAAAAACCTCCGCACCTCAGTCCAATTTCTGGGGGCCTTCCACTCCTGCACCATTTGCAGCTTATCAGGACATATTGCTACCCCCCACCCAGAAAACCACATTACCCAAGAAGGACACTGAGTCCCTATTAAACTCACACTTGGATTGCTAAACTTCAAGCCCACCACCCTTACCGCCTCCAACACACTCCTTACATCTATTTTGTGATCTTGCACCAACCTGGAAAATATCAGAATATCATTCATATAGTCAACTCAACACTTACCCACCCTGCCCCAACATACAGTCAATTATACATTGGAAGACCTTGGGAGCATTGTGCAAACCAAATGGCATAACCTGATACTCGAAATTCATAAGTGGCATTTGAAAATGGTATATTGCTATTGCTCTGACCCCATGGTAATTTGATTAAAGTGTCTACCAGATCCAATTTGTTAAACACCACACACCATAAAATCATGTGTAGAATGTCTTCCACGAGTGGCATTGGATATGGGTCAGGCTCTGTCACCGTGTTGAGCTGACAAAAAAATATACAAGGTCACAATTCTACACTCCCTTTGGCATAAACAGCACCAGAAAAACCACAGGCGATTTTAATGGCACAATAAAACCCTGACTTAGCATCTTGTGGACATATATATCAAGAGCCTACAAAGCCTGAGGATTTAATGGATAAACTGGGCGTCCTTTGGAAAAACAGAGCCCTCCCTGAACTGAAAACTAAATGCAAAGCCCCCATAGCCTTTAAGGCACTTCAATATTGGGTTCAAACACTGATGCAAAATCCTGGTACTCCTCCAGAAAAACCCTCCAACAGCATGACTGAAGATATTCCACCATATGCTTCACTGATGACCCCTGGAACTGGAACTCCCACTCCTATGCATATGAGCCCCAGGTGACAAAAGCACTTCCCCTCCAACATATCAAATTGCGGATGAAACTGGTGCCACTACATCATCCTTAGCACCACTGGATGAGGAAGAAGTGCCACAGCATGAAATCCTTCAAAACTCATCCAGGCCTTGTCTCAACAGAATTTTAGCCTTCACCCGCCATATCACAGTCCTCTTGGTGGCATCCTCCAATAACAAGAATATATCATCCCATAATGGCAATCCTTATTTTCTTGCTCATTCCTCATCCATATTACTCTTGTCAGCCTCAGTGTCCACCAGGGCCAGGACCTTCTGCACCTCCACTGATAAAACAAATATGAATAAAGGTAGGTAGGCGGTTTATTCTGGGACACCGGATTCATCAGATTCTTGCAAAATTAATAGGGAGCATTCTTCTTTTTCCCCTGAACCTCAGGAGCCTTAATGGGGGCTTCAACTAAAATCTGACTCTAGCACCTCACCCTCCCTCCCCAGGTTTTCCCTGACTCTTCCTTCCTCATCCACATAACTAAACCACTTGGAGCTTCACACTGGCTCTGAGCCTGCCCATCTCATTGCATTCTGACCGCAGAAACCCCCTGGGGACCAAACCAACTCCTGATGAGCCTGCACCAAGCCACCTGCTGCTCCACCTGCAAGGTATTTCCACCTCTTCCTCCAACGTCCCCGCAGGTCTCACCGCTACCATTCCCAATAATAAATCTTCCCGAAAGTTTTGCAGTACATGTGAGGAAGCTGGGACTCTGGCACTTTTGCTGCTTTTACCATAGCACAAACATCTTACCATATTCCTCCATGGTCTTCCTTCCATGGCTTCACAGAAACAACGCTGACCAAGCTGAATCTTGCACCTCATCCGGACATTCTGCCCATTAAATCTAATCTAAATACTCCTCCGCTGAGCCTGGCAAATCCGCCTGCTCCTCCAAAAGAGCTTGTACCCAGTTTGACTACTTCACTGGCAAGGTCACCAAAACTTGGATCAACTGTAAGGCGAATGAATCCTCACTCCCTGTCGCCTTTGCCAACTGCTTCTGTAATTAAACCTGGCTAAACGTCTTTTAGATCAGCTCCAACTCCTCTGAACTCAGCACTTATGGAATCCTTTCTCCAGCCTTCACCGGTCCTAATACTTTCCCACCGCTCCAGGTCGCACACTCTAGAACCAGGTGTATCTCACAAAGCAAAAACTCTACTAAAAAACCACCAAAAGCGTCGCAGTATGTTGATACCACATATGGAACACAACTGCTCCTGGCTTCTCTTTTTCTAGCCACCACAACAGCAGGAAAGTAAATGAGTTCCGTTTGATGTAACGCACTGGCTTCTTCCAATGAGTCACAGATGAATTAGGAATCAGGACCCAAATCAAAGACCAAAGGGCGGATAAAGGTCCTGGGACCATTCTTCTAGTGCATGTGCTACAGGCGCTGTTGATGAACACCCCTTGGAGGACAGTCGCAAGTATGCTTACCCCAATCAACATGACCTGACTCCAAGACAAGGTGTATAAGGAGGCAATAGCTCTTACAAGCTCACTTTCAAAGTCTACCTCCTGCTTGTGAATGCCAATTATGGCCACTAATAGTCTAAATATGCAATGTAAACCCTGAAGAATCAATAATAAAACAGATAAGGCTTTATGCTAATGGCTTTATTGTGTACATTAGGCAATTCAATAGTAAACGGAACTTAATAACCTCAAGTTCTAATGTCCCTTTCCTCATAGCCCTCTGCTGCAAGGATAATTCAGACTCCTCAGTCATGCCTAACATTCTGTCCTTTGGAATATTCTATAACCAAACTCACATTGCCCTTAGCCTGATGGAATTCCCTGCTGGCCGAACCACCAAATTCATGGCTCAGTGCAGTTCTGGCTCAAATCCAACTCAAACCTTGAAATCACTCATTTACCATCGCCTTGTTCGATCCCAGCCCTGATTCAAGTTTAACCTTCACCTGTCTCAATTTCGACCCCATCCTGTGGCCTAGACAAAACAAACTCTCCTTTACTTATGTTCCATCCACACCAGCTTGTCCTATCTTATCAAATATTGGGGAAATGTAATTTTGAGGGAAAACCTCTTCCATCACATAAATGACTCTCAGGGGTCTAAGATTGAAGCCAACCTAGCATCACAGAAATCAAGCCGCTAAGTCCAGTACCTGGCTGCCTAGAAGGGTTTCACTTCCTATTAGAATAGCTGAGTAAGTGCCATGGATTGTGCCAGCTGCAAGGCGCTGTTGAAAGCATCCCCTAAAGCCTAACCTGAAGCTGACCATTCTCATAAAAGATCACAGCCATTATGGCCATCAAGTTGCCCAAGGAGCACAAAAATAATGTGTGTGTCCACATTCATGGCTAAGAAGCTCCTTTTGTAAAAAGAGGAAAAAATAATGGTAATTCCTTGGAAACAACACCTGCGCCTGGATAGGATGATATTTCCCAAAAGTCTTAATAAGGGTCCCAAGAAGGTGTTTCCCACCTCATTAATAATGACGATCTAGCCTAGGTTGTGGATGAGAGTTGAGTGACAGCTTATCCCCATAAAGTTTCCCCCTTCCATTCCTGCATACCACAAAGGAGTTAGTGGAAAGAATTTGGGGGCTGTAGGGAAGTGCTGGAGGCCAAAGATTACTGTCAGCAAGCAGGTTGCTTTTCCTTTTCATGTCATATTCCAGAAAAAGAATTCAAGTTCATCCAAGGGTCAGAGGCTTTAATAAAACGCAAAATATTCTACTAATGAGAATTTAGTATCAATAGTTATTTCCTCATCTTCTAACTTAGGTGCTGGTATGGCAAGCCCACCCCCAAAAGGTTTAGGAGTCTCAATTTCATAAAATTCGAAGTGTAAAAGCCTCACTATCACTGTCTGTAAGCGCTCCATAGAATTTCTAAACCTGCCAAGTTGCAATTAGACCATGGAAGAATAAGTAAAATTTCTATAATAATCTGAATTAAAGGCAAAGTGCTCCACCTGCGCATCATGAATTCAAATTTTTATTATTTTTTCAATAGTCTTTCTATCCTCAGATCTCTCCTCATTGGTGATTGGTGGCCCCACTACACACCACCTTTATTCCCAATTATGTATATAAGGCAACAATCCTCAACAGGTTCTGCCGTCGCTCCATTCTCTACTTCTCTTTTTATTATATTGAAATCTTGAATTTCCAATTTTTATTTTCAAAACAAGAAGTTCGCGATGTCAGTTTCTAACTATGCTGCCCAATTTTTGGGATTACCTGGCCAGTATTAACGATATTCCTCACTTTATATCAAGCATTGTGGATGGCTTTACAGCGGTATTCTGGATGTTGCTTTAAATAATTCATCCAGAGTGTCAGTGCTGTCATGTTATCATCAGGACTCATGACAGTTAGTGTTTGTGAACCAGGATGGTTCCTAATACATGAACTCTACTGAAGCATAAGTGCATAGCTGTCTCTACTCAGCCATTCCGCTTCTAAGTGCCATCCAAAAGAAAGCAAAATTTCCAAAACAGGACATTTTTGGTCAACCAAAAATCAACTTTTTTAGCTTTACTATGATGGCGAATCTTAAATTCCACTCATATTAAGTCCAATGGTACCATCATACATGCTAACAAAGTTCTGTTGAATAGCTCCAAAATATTGCGTTGGACTGCCCATAAGATTGTAATATGATCCTATCCACTTCCATATCTGCATACAATAGCATCTACTACCTGACAGTGGGGAAGAACTCATCTCAGTTTCTATACAGGAGACACTAAGCGCTCAGTCTTCCTATACTATTGTATGGAAAAAAGTTGTTGCCTGAACCCCAACTTCTTTCTGTTAGACCTAACCTCTATGCTAATTAAGCTTCAAACTAAAGCTCACTTTACCATCATAGCAAAGAAAATTAAGGCCATGATGTAGACTATTTTTAATGTCAAGCTACGGAAATTTGAGATGGGCAATCAAGTGCTGTTCCATGACAGCCACAGCTTTGAGAAAAGAGTAAAACTTGCAAATGCAAGGGTAGGCTCCTTTGAGGTAATAGATAAGACGTCCATCAATGCGTACACCTTATAAAATGTGATGGATGAGCGCATTGTTAACAGAGTCCATGAAAAGTTCTTTTACACATATAAACTAACTTAAAATACAATAAAATGAATCTTTCCTTCAGTTGTCTTGAAATCTTATTTTTATCCTTTATCTTATTCACTCATTTGAGCATATATTCCAAAAAACCCTAAACCTTCAGCCCAACATTTCATCCTCACAACACTCCCTAAAAAAGTTTTTGAATTGCTTCTAATGAAATTCCTTTTTTTGTGAACTGAAAAAAACTCACATTTAAACGATCCTCACATTGAAACAAGCTACACATGCCCAATATCATTCTCACTGACCATATGGCACATGGCATAAGACACTTTTTAGGTAAGCAAAAAGGGTTGGAATGTTAGAAAACAGGTTGAAAGCACAACTAGCTTAACCATAAATAACAAACTCAGGAACTTATTTGTATAATGTCCATTTCTTTAATCATGGTATTTGCAATGTTATTATGGATTCAAAGTAATTATCTGTAGAGCTCAGCTAAGCCTTACTATAAATTAAGCAATATTGGACCTCTTTTTTGCATAATTATAAGCTTACCATATTAAATCTAATAATCTATAACCACAAGTGATCTTCAACAACGTTCTGTAGAAATTCCTCTAAGCGCAGGATAATCCCTAGATGATCACTATAAAGCTTCCCTTAAAAGCCAAGAGAACCACCACTTTGATTCTCTATATGATGATTTTTGCCTCGATTATTGCAAGCCTTTTTGCTAATATTAAAAATTAAATTTTTGGTTCTAGACTTTGAGTTTTTGTATTAATTTGGTTACGCTGAGCCCCATGAATTTTAAAATAATGTAGCTAGATTTGGCTCATTACAGTTTGTCACAGCGCTAGCAAGATTTACTATTATGACTTTTCTAGAACCTAACGACCGCTAGCTCACTAGGGGTCTCAAAGAAGTGGTCTAAGATAGTAAATGAGCATTCTTCTGGAGTGAACACTCTGACTCCACTTATATATTATTATATACATGATCAGCTATTTCAGAAACAGGTGTTAGATAATCGTTGACTACCCTAGTTTTCTAGGGAGTCTTACTATGTACCCAACTTTATTATTAAATTTTAGACAAAAATTGGATTGCATTGTAATTGACTCCCATGACTTCCCATTCAACCTTTATTTAAACTTTGACTCTCTCCCAAAATTGCATTGTGTGATATTTTATAATCCTCATCACAGTATCTCTGGTAACTCCTAAATGAAGCAACTCAGCTATTATAGCATTTGCCAAATTCTAAGTAAAAGATTGCTTTATTTTACCCTTTTTCATTTATTATTGTAGATCTTTGGCATATTCTTACCTATACTAAAGGATTGAGAACTTTACAACATAATTATGCTATACAAGTGTTAGATTTGGATTGACCAACAATAACCTGTGCAAGAAGCGCATAAAGGGATGTCACATTAAAGAAGAAATGATTTACTGTTTATTCATAGTATTGCAATCTCAATGCTTTAGCTAAAGTGTAGCCTTAGCTATGGTAATTGCTAAAATTAACCTCAAACTGAGTCAGAGGATTGACCTCACTTGCCCTATGAGGATTAGTCATGAAAAAGGGTTGAGGGTTTTATAAATAAAATTGCAAAAAGAATTAGCAGCAAACATGGTCAGATTGAGCCATGACCAATTTTGAATTATCTAGTTATAAACTGTTTAATATTAAAGTTTATTGAAAGCTATATCATTCCAACTATTGTATAACCACAGTTCCTATCATGATGCTAATCCATATAACTAAATCATTCCCAAGAGCTTGATCCCGATATAATAGTCTCAATCACCACTTCCTGAATCTTCAGCTGGCCGTATACATGAGCCAGTAATTTATTTATTTAAATCTCTTTACCAACTTGAGTATACCTTGTATTTCTGCCTCTGGTGTAAGATTTGTAGGGCGCAAAACTCAGGGTTAGCACCCACAAGTATATAGGTGCTGTGGTTTTCTCACCTGTAATTGCTGCCACCAAAAGGAAATTCCACTAGAGCCACCAGTGTGATGTTGGTGCCCCAGTTTACTGCTAATTGAGGATATAAAGATAAAGTCAGTTATGTGTGATTTAGGAGAATATCCAAACCATCATATGTGAGGATGAGTGCAGAGCTATCAGTTCGCCCAGCTGAGAATTTAATGGGTTGAAGGTGCTGACTGGGCTACCTAATCAAATATATCTGGAGGGTGCATGGCGCTGTACTTAGTGCTGGCCTTAGTTGAACTGACATATATCTCTTTGTAGGTGCTACAAAATGTGAAATTTACTGCTTGCAAACTGATGGGAGCATATTTGTCATGGAAATGGCAGAAGAATTTTATACCGGCCTGCCAGTCAGGATGTGTAAGCACCCAAAAAGAAAGCCAGAATGCCAGAGGCATTGCTGACCAAACGACTTGGTATGGAGCCAGGCACTGGGAAATGACGAATTGTTGATGCAGCACAATGGTGAGGGTGATCCTGATGACAAACCACACTGAACCCGCTCCCAACCCAGGGGGTCTTGCTGCAGGGGGTGGAATCACTGAGATAGTCTCAATGAGATCCTCAGCATAGGGGCCATTCCAACTGGGGCGGCAAGGAGACATATTCTCTCTTGCAATTGGTGGACATATGGCCACAAGATCCTCGTGTATTGCTGCCAGAAGTTAGTGATAATGGGGTTGTAGAGCCAAAAATATTGGACTCGCTGAACCCAATCAACAATGGAGGGGGCCATAGTGACCAAGAGTACTGGTAGAGCCCATCTGGTATATGTACCAACAGGCCACCAGGGAAACGCCATCAGAGATGCGGTCAGAAGAGAAAATAAAAATTGTTGGTTTTATTTTATGGAAAATTTTTATTGAAGGAAGGGGAAGAAAATTGACCAACAATTTTCTCAGTGCTATGCAACTGATTAAATAGTGGTCAATTGGGGTAGTGACAAACTGAGATTGGGACCCTCAATTTCGACCTAACTGGCAAATTGTTCAGGAATGGGCAGGTTTATTCCTTAGGGAACTGACATTGCAAAATTTGGCAGTGGGCCAGGTTCCTGTTGGTTTGACCTCAAATGACTGAACCAAGGTTCAGCTACATTTCTGACAGTTGATGTGATGGCGTTTGGCCTGATGAGCAACAGGAATCCCCCAAGGCTACCCCACATAGGGGCGGGTCCAT
>JAKSZP010017511.1:0-78078 GCA_022478985.1 Massospora cicadina
TGATGAAAAATACCCTAAGTTCCACGTATATTATCAGCCTTAATTTATAAATATATGGGCAGTTTCTTTTACCAATCTCTGGCAGAAGCTGAATGATTTATAAAGCCTGGTCCAATCTCAGGGTAAAGAAAATAGGAATTTATGATATTAGTTAGATAATTATATCTAGAAACAGGCAAAAGCTAAACAAAAATCTACAGCGGATTAGCTCTTTACTAATGGAGTAAAGCATCTCCACCAAAACCTTAAACTGGCTACCTGCAATGTAGACAAGAACTTAGCCAGTTGATTCATCAGATTATTCTGCTTACAAATTTTAGGAGGCGGTTGAGCCAACTTTCCCAGAATATTGACTACCATCCCCGTATCTTCTGCTAATACCAGCAGTGCCATGTGGTCAATGCTTCTGTAAGTTTTGGACAGCAAGATGCCCATATTGGTTAATCCAAAGATTCGTCTTAGAAGAATCAAATTACTCCTGTTAATCTATACAAATTTTATAGGATAAGAAATATTCACATCTTTTCACGCTAATTTGAAAGTACTATGGGAAAATCCAATAACCAAACTAAGATGGCTACTCTGATAAAGTTATTGGACCCTTATAGTCAGGTGCTTGTATTGCAAAATATAGTTGAAGCTGGTATTTTATACTTACGCCAGATATATTCTTTGAGCAGTATGGTGGTGTAGAACTGATGATAGAAGGAAAAACTGCTTTCTTGACTATTGGCTTCAAACTTTGTAAAGAAGTTTTGGTCTTCATTATTCTCTTTTACTAGGAGGCTCAAGCAGTATGTGAGGCCAATGTTCTGAGTCATTATGATACTCATATTTCTTTCCGCCACGCCTGTGAGCTGCACAAGGAATTGTAATTGGCTATATTACCTGTGTTGAATTCTTATACTACCTTTAAAAAAGCTTCGTCACCGCACCCTTACTTTTAGCAACTAATACCAAGCCTTCTAAGAGAGTATTAAGAATTCATTTATTGATTTTGACCTCTGACAAGGGTTGGTATAAGCTTTGGAAGAGTAGAAAAAAGAGGTTTTAATTCCTCTATATGTTGTTATACCCAGTTAATAACCTACCCAAAATGGAACGCTTCCTCATTGGCAGAACGTCCACTATAACTATAGAAGAAGAGTTTCTTATGCCTCCACGGCTTCAGGCGAGTAATATTTTAGTGGATTACCTAAGTCAATAAGAAACTTTTGACGTTCGCTTGTTACCAGTGCAAATAACCACACCAAATCTACTTAGGTTGATATGAATGTTTATAATGTAACAGTACAGGCAAGTGTATACAATGGTGCACTCATCAACACTGTTTCATCAGCGTTGATGAAAAAACTCAAGCCTATACTTGATATTGCCCATTGTAAGGAATATGGCACTGTGGGACTTAGTATTTCTACCTAACTAGGAGCATATATCTCATTACTGCTGGGGTTTGGTATAAAATTGTTGTTGCTCTTGTCATTGTTTTACCACATGATAACTATGAGTTGCTTATTAGTGCCTCTTTTATGAAAAAATATGGACTAAGACCAACTTTAAAGATAATAATATAAAGTTAGGAGGGGAAAAATGTTTTAATGTAATATACACAGAACTCCTCAGAGTAGGAACTTGGACAGGTGATTGCAGTTGCTGAGCATTTGGTTGAACCCACCAAGTTTGATCTGTCAATGCTGGATGAGATTATGATGTGTGGCTTTAAAACCAAATCAACTCAGCACATTCTACAGATTTTTACTATGTCTGTACCAAATAATAGGCGACAACATCTATATTGTGCCCTTACAGCTGCTGGAGCTGTGGAGGTCAAATCTACTTTCTAGCATAATTACATCTCAAAACATTTTTTATTTTAAAAGTTGAGACTAGTAAGGTATTTATGCCCAATTAATATTGTAAAGGTGGGTGAAACACCCTAAATTTACCTCAGCATATTCTGAAGTACAATAGGATTTTGCTCCGCACTTGACAAAAGTCTACTATTAAACTGAGCCATAATTCCTTTGGAACAGATAACACTTTACAAATTCCTGAAGGGTTGTATGGTAAAATCAATCCGCCAATACGTTGTTTCAAAAAGGATCCCTTTGTTGCCTCTGGTGTTATTTATCCTCACCATGTAGAAATTAAGGTGTCTTTTGGAAAACACCTACTCTTGCCCAGTGCAAATCCAAAAGCATCAGACAATTTCTTATCTCTAATTGCTGCCTGGCCTAACAGCCTCATCATCTTAATTTATCATCTAACACAATCATTTCTGTTCTTAGATTTTTGGCCAAGTGGGGGAAATGTGGCGATTTTGATCTGACCAACCATTCAGTATATATTTTATTCTTATTTTTTCAATTTTAACTTTTAGACAAAGGATTATATTCCTCAGGTCTTGTAGCCAATGACAATATGTTTATTTAGCTTATGACAAAATTTCTAATGCCATTGTTGATCTGTTGGATTAAAAACTTTGCAGATTACCTAGACCACAAAATCTTATATTTATGAAGTTTTTAATAGATAGAATTATAATATTATTATTTTATCTTTGGGATATGACAAAGATTGCGACTGTAGTTCAAATTCTTTTACCCCCACCAACAATATCCCTCAAATCATTTATTAATTTACAAGGCTTTAGGAAGTCATAAATTTAATTCTCTTTTATTATTATTATTTTTCCCCTAACCTGCTGGCGTAAAAAATCGTTAAGGGTTTTGTCCCCTATAAAATTTAAGCTAATTCATCTCATCATTTTCTAATTTATCATGCACTGCTTAGTACAATATAATGTAACTTATTATGATGAGAGTGCTAAATCAGAGGGGATCTTTTCTTTTGCCTAGCTGACTACAGCTGCTAAGTTAAAACCACAGCAATAAATTCATTATATTTATTTTAAGGGTCCTGACTTCATACTGTTCTCTTTGGTTTATTAAAATATTAACTGACCTGTGCAATTTCACAACGACGCCCAAGTGCCAATAACACATAACCCGTCCTCATTCACGCTGAGCTTAATCAACCTTTCTTGATGCTTACTGATGTTATTGATGTGGCTGGAGGTGCCATACTAGCCCAACTAGACGATCTACAAGTGGACAGATAGTAAAGTATAATAAGAAAGATTCTACCAAATGCTGAATAATAATAAAATGTCATTAAGCTTTTATGCATGGCCGTTCTCCTTAGCTGTTAGTATAATTATGTTTTAAGAGATAATGACCTTTGAATGTGAATGCATTAGAAACCACAAAGACAGGCGCAGACTTCTCAGCTGGGCCTTATCAAAAGTAGGTGTGGAAATTGGAAGGGAATCTTTCTTATAGTTGGGTTGTGGTTTACAAAACTTGGTGTTGAACTAGCGCCAAAGGATTCTCTTTTTTGACCATCAAACGTGACCTTTGAACGTTATCCACTTTAAAAACAGTTAGCCTGCGGATTTTAGTATAAATATGGCAAAGAAACAATAAAATCAGACTTTTGGGGCTATATTTTCTTAGGATAAATAAAAACAATATCCCAACATCTTTAAATTTATTGGAGGCAAGCTGACCAGGGATGTAAATTACCAATATAAAACCAAATAAGTGAACTGAAAACACAAACCAAACGCCTTAATTGAGTGGCGAGACATCAAAACAAAAAAATTAGCCTATCAGGTGTACAGCATTGAACCGCTTATCACACCATGGCGTAGGGGGAGGGGATCAAATGAATTAGTTATTTCATCTTCACCGTTGAAGAGTTGGATCAAAGCTGAAAAAGGGGGTTGGGCATCCGCATGATGTGGGTTGAGGTGAAATAGATGTTAAGATCTTTAGTAACAATCTGGGCCTGGAGAAAGCCTCCATGAGTTTGGCAACATTGCTTTTGGCTTGTATGCATGCATTTAGGAAGCTGGGCGAAATTTGTAATATTGGCTCTGTTAATATGCATGGTGAGGGAAGATATTGCCACTGCAGCAACATGCTTGACAGCATTGGTGGCAGTTTCTTTTAATCGTTTTATTCCCATTTTTGCAACCTCAGGGAAATTGGCAATGAATTTGGTTAAATGTAGCCCTTCTATAAATTTACCAACTTAGAATGCCATGGCTTTGTGGAGATGGCAACCATAAGGAGAGGCCACCTCAGCATCATCAATTTAATGGTCACTCAAGAATGAGGTAGCGGTGGGTTTGGGGACATATTTCTTGGGTGGGAATGGGGCATCAACGTATGAAGGCAAAAATAGCTCTAAATTAATTGGAAAGTCTGGAGACGGGACAATTTCCCTAGATTCAATTATTTCATCAAAGAAGTTATAGGGATTTTAGTTGAGTAGGATTAGTTCTTAAAGAGTCATGGCTGTGTTTGGGTAGGATTTGGGGCATGAAATTAGTTTGCTTTAATCTGGGTCCAAACCTGCTCCCAATTGGGTATACTATGAGAGATTTGGCTATCTTGGGTTTTGGTTGCAAAGGTTTGCTGATTTTTCAAACGTTCAACTGGAGGGTTGGGGCTGCCAAGATTCCCACTTGAACGATGTTTTTGTGGCCTCATGTGTGGGCTTGGTGGTTTCCATATTTTTTGAACTGTGGTGACAGGCCTTTTTGGTGTGGTCCAACTCATGGAAGAGGGGGCAAACTGTGTGGACATTGTCAATGAAAGCCCAAAAGAAGTGATCTGGTGCATATGGTATATAGGCATGCGGTGGGATGTGCTGGGTATTCTTGGCTGGTGGGGGGTAATAGTGACCATTGCCCATGGTGCCACTAATCGTTCATCACCACTCAGGACAAGGAAGTGGAGGATGGGGTCTGTGCCATATTTGGAAAGCCCTGTCATCAATCTTTCATAGATTGTTTTGGGGGAAGGTGCAAAGGAAGGTTTGCAAAGGTCACCACAAATGTGGTATCACTGGGGAGGCATGTACGGGTGGTGGTATTGGGTGTGTTTTTATATATTAAGGGCGTAGCTTCTGCTGCAGCCGCGCCCTCTTCAATGGTAAAGCCTATATAAAAATAGCTCTTGTAAGGGTGGTTATTGATAAACCCAACTGGCATGGACATGTCCATTGCCAGATCAATTATTGCTTTTGACAGCATATGGGAAGAGACATCCATATACTCAACATGGAGGCAAAAGCGAATATTAGACTGGGGTAGGGCTAGGGAATGGGGGCAGGTTGGGTGGACTTGCGCTAAGTGTATAAAAAGTCCCTTGGAGGGACAAATCGGCCTGTTGCATTGGGCAGGCTGGATCAGTCAGACTGCACGCGTTTGCATGTTGGGTGGAAAATGCTATCAGTTGGAGCACCGCTTCCCCATAATGGGGCAGCAGGTGGTGGATCTGAGGACATAAATTGAAAATTGATGCGGTGTAGGTGGTGGAAATTTAATGGGTACTTTTAATTAAAATTGCTCAAAAGTGATGTCAAGCGGAAAGAAAACATATCCCAATACCCCACCTAAGGTAGGATGCTTTGTTTTAAGCTAGTCTGAGGGGATAGGGAGGCTGCTAAACTTAACTGCAATAATGTGAAATTATTTCAGATTTGAATCTATTAATTAATGGTTTCATTCCCCAATTTCGCCTTCAACTGTATTGGCCAAGATTTAATGCATTTTTGGGTCGTCCTTCGAATTCTGAATGTCTGAATTTGCCCAGTTAAGTTTGAAATGGAGTGTCAGGTTCTATCCCTGTTTTTGTCTTTTTGACTTTTTGCTTGAATTTAGCTTTCTAGGTAAGTTGTACCCACTCAGTTGAACTTCTGGTTGAGTCTCTTGTTGGGGGAAGGAAATAGAAACCATGTTGTATAGTTTCTTGTGATTTCTAAACTCTACACAAAGTTTGTTGTTCTTTTATATAAAAATCTGCAGATTTTGACACTCAAATGGATTTGGGCTGAGTGGTGGATGGGGAAAAACTATAATGCAAATAGGTAGAGGTGGCCGCCATCCATTTCTCATCTAGATATATTCCCTAGGTCTGAGATTTGGGTGAGTGGCAAGACCTTGGAGTTTAATTTTTTTTAGTCCAAAAGGGATGTACAACACTGTCAAACCTGATAGCTGGAGCCAAGGGCCTTACATTACCGTTCCTAAAGGACAGGGTCTACTCTCCATTCTGAGCCTTACCAAGCATAGTTTTTATGTGTGGCAAAGAAAGATCAATGTCTGCAATTGCCTCTTTCCAGTGGAAAACAGGTGAGGGTGCCTTGAGGTAGGCCTTAAGAAACTCAGCAATCAACTCTTAACAGTTTTTTAAATCCTTGGATGAACCCCGACTACTTTCATGAGATGAGAGCACTTCCCATGATACCAAATAGTGCAGACTGCATTTGACTCTCTGAAAGTTTAAAATTCACTTCACTTCAAACTCTGGTGCCCCCTCTACCCTGATAGCACTACCACAACTTGCTTCTGTCACTTTAATGGAGATAAGAAGGAGGCATGAAAAGAGTTGTAGATTTTCCAGTGGGAGAGAAGTTCAGTGGAAGGATACATCGTTCTGCACCTGAGAGATAAGGAAGGGGCCTTCCCGATTATAGGCCAGCTAATAACATGGCACTTTTAAGTTCAAATTCTTCGTGTCAAATATGACCAAAACACCTACTTAGAAGTTTGAAGCCGCAGGGTATTTTTTATCAGCAAATCGTTTTGCATCAAAAGTTATTTGGTCAAATGCTGTTAGTCCTGGTAGTGCGCCTTCTTAATGTGTTTAACAAAGTTTTATGCAGCTGGGATATTACTGCAGATTTTTGGACCAAGGGTGAAGGCAGGATTGTACACCTAATTATTATTCATTGGTGATACCCCTGTGGAAGCGTGTAAGAGAATATTGCATGAAAACTTAGCCAAGGGTGTTGCATTTGGTTTGACCAACCATCAGTTCATTCATGTAATGCATAGAATTACCCATGATTCTGAACTTTGCGTTGGAAATCAACCACACGCCCAAAAGAGAGTTGCCTCAATCTAATGGCCATCTAGGTTTTTTTTTAATAATTTAAAGGAATAGTACCCGCTCCCTTTGCACTTGGAAATCTCAGCATTGCTGTCAGAATCCAGCAAGGGTTATGCTCGCTGGTTCTATGTGCCGCTGGATCCCACATTGGAATATTTAAAATAATTAATAAACTCTTAAGAAACTAAGTTTTTACTTTTTAGTTTTTATTTGTGTGAGGCAAACCAAAGAAAAGCCCTTTTTTTGATACTAGTATATCATATAGAACTAGTTCCGATCCTCAGGCCATGGGATTTTGGGGCTAAAGTATTATAAAGCTGAGTTGTCCAAATTAGGAAATATAGGCTTTCAGCCTATCAGATTGAGAAAAATATTTTGTGGCAAAACTGACCCATGTGGTAATGATTTGATAAATTGTATCCAATCACCAGCGGGTAAAATCTTCTCACCTCAGGGGTGTTCAGATCCATGAAGTAATGATTTGTTTTTTGCACCCAATCATCGATGGGTAAAATCTTCTCACCTTGAGGGGTGATCTGATCTGTGTGGTAATGGACACCTCAAATTTGGCTGAGAGGTCAGAGCAATCCTATTATCAGTTCTTACCTTATTAAGCCATTTTGGTTATAAATCATATTTTCCCAATAGATAGGGTTCCACCAAGAATCTGCCAAGGTTTTTTCGCTGTTGGTACTCATATCATTATTAACCACAATATTATTCAAAGATTGGACTCCAACATTCTATTTCAAAAATGGGAAGGAGAATGTTTGACAATTTCTCTGAAAGCTCTGGTGTTTCACTTGGCTGAGGTATGGGGGCCAATCTAATCTCATCATCTTTTAATTTCTCTAGAGTAACCTAAATACTACTTAGTAGTCCCAAGGCATCAGAAAAGTTTCCTTTGTTAGTCACACGTGTACATAAAACTAACTTCTTTGCAAATTTAAAATATTCAAGCAAGTAGATAGATTTATTATTAGTAGTGCAATCTGGGGTAACTCCATTTTTAGAACTCCTTACTGGTATTTTGACGCTGCTACCAAAAGGTTCTAAAGCGAACCTCCAAGTTAAGTATATTAAATAATTTAGTTGTGGAAGCCCTTTGTCCTAGCGTTGACAGCTGACCAAGAACTAAATCTAATTTGAATAAATTTCACGAAAAATTAATGATCAACTCAATTATTGGAATTAAAAATTGAGATCTAAAATTATTTATGCAACTATCACGTGAATTATATTTCCCTATGGATCCAGCAATTAGGAAACCATCTCAAATGAAACCGGTCATTAAAAATCATATTTGGTTGACATCTATATTTCATTGTACCTAAAAATGGGATTTGATAGTATAAAGAGTCTTAAATGATAGCCCTCAACTTCATAAGGAATCACCAAAGTTTTATTAACTTACTATTGGTGCTCCTGGTCCAATATCATAGAAATTGTAACCCAGCGGATCAAAAGCTATAGCCCCTCAGTGCTGCTTCAATCCCCTTGATCTGATAATGCTTAATCTATTTGCCTAAGCGGATTAGATTTTCTTCCATGACCTATACCCTTATCCTTTATCTTGCTCCTTGCACTAGCATAAATTATCTTGGTAGGTGGAATCTTATTTTATTTTGGCATTCTTTTGGAGCCTCTGATGCAATAAGTTGATATCAACTACAATGAAAACCTGGTGAGCCTCGGAAATTCGTTTGAGTAATCTCATTCAAATTTTAAATTTATTGCAAGGAAGGCCGACCATGGGATGGACATTTCCAAATTTGACCTGAAAGAGACAAAACTTAGTAACAGGGAAGGCACCCCAGAGAAGCGATGCTATCTCTTGTTGCCAGTGGGAACGCCACTTATGGGGAGGGGGAGGGAATGTGTGAAGGGGCTGTAGCCAAAATTGAACACGTGTGGAGGAAAGGGTCTGATTTGATGAACCAAACCGTTAACCAGGAGGAGACAAGCTGTCAGCGATTCGGTGGGAGGTATCCAAACATCCACGCCTGAAAGTGGTCCACCAAATGAGACCGGAATCTGTGGACAGCTTCTGGGAGGGTGGGGGTGGAGCCTGTGATGGCATCCAAGACAATTGTATGGATAGTCCACATGGCGATTGAAACCACCAGAGCGCGGAGGGAGGGTGGAAGGGGGGAGGCCATTGATAAAGCAAACGTATCTCTTGACAGAATGAAGGGATGTGTTTGATCCTGGCCCAGCAGACGTTGAACTTCGCGCCATATCACTTTAGAGGTAGGACACTTCTCCAGGCGGTGGAACAGCGTTCCATATTGGCCACATACGACGCAGGATGTGTGTAAAGTGTTAGATCGCTCAGCTGTATGGTACACCTGCCTCCGGCAGCGCCACACATGGGAACAGATTTGAGGCTGCAACAGAGGATGGTGTGCGTATTTCCAGATAATTTTTTTGTCTCAATGGAGTAAGGGATGTCCATCATGTCCAGGTAGTCCACCCTGGATAGGACATGGGGCCGTGTGGGGATCACGCCATCTTGGATGGGTAGCCCCTTTACCTCTTGTGTGAACTGAAGAGAGGGGCAGCCTCTCTGGGCTGTGTGTCCACAAATACAAATTATCCACTCAGCGCTCCGCATGGGAAGGAGAATTCGTTTTTAGTGGGTTTCAGTCCCGTGAGGACCTGTGGCCGATGGGTGTGAAGCCAGGTATTTCATCAGGGAGTGAGGGTTCGATGGATTGTTAAGGCCCAAGGCGCGGGAGAAGTTGGAGCAGGCCGCGTAGGACCAGTGTTGGGAGGGGAGCGTAGGGGCGGTGACGGCCGCAATCCAGGTGCCCAGGATCTTGGCAGCATGGGCTTTGAAGTCAAGCAGGCCCATGCCTCCATGATGATGAGGGCCAAACATGACCTCTAGCCGTACTGGTGGTGGGTGGCCTGACCATAGCCATCCTTGCAGCAGGGCATACAAGGATTTGAAAAAGCTTGGTGAGAAGTAGATATGTGGGCTCCAAACCAGACTTTGGAGAGGAGCATAGAGTTGGCTAAAACAACCCTGCCAGTAAGGGAAGTAGGGTGGTCTCTGAGGGAGGCGATGCACAACGTCACATTGTCTAGAATACAACTCTCCATTACTGCAGATGCATATCCGCCTGCCTCCACCCACACGCCCAGATGGTGGACCAGCCCTATGGTAGGGCGTGGCACGAAGGGGAGCACCAGTGGGGTGGTGTGAGGTGAGATGGGAGGGCGAGCACATGTGCGAGCAGATGGGCCAGGCTGGGCACTGATCGCTGGGGTCCAGCAGGTTTGATACCGACCAAGGAGGATGATTTCAGTTTTGGAAGCATTCAGTGCAGCATTACTTACCCGGGAATACTCCTGGATGAGAACTTCAAGTGCGCGTGCATCTTTATTATTAGACACCTCAACCACACAGTCATCTGCAAACGCCATCATCTTGACTGGGGCTTGGCCTGGCACATGGACCCCAGTGAGTCGGGCATTCACGTTTCAAAGTAGTGGGTCAAGGCTGAAGTTGTATAAGAGTGGGCTAAGGGGTCCCCTTGACGTAGGCCCCTTTGAGGGCGGACTACTTCCGTTAGGAAGCCAGGGCCACGTACTGCCATTGTTTCAGATTCCATGAGCAGCATCACCCAGTTAATGAAGCGGGGGGGTAGGCGGAATTGATGGAGGCAGGCCCTGAGGTATTCCCAGTTTACTCTATCATAGGCCTTCTGTTGGTCCAAGAATAAGAGTGCCCCAAAGGCTGTGGACTGGCATGCGTTAGCCACAGAGTGTACGTTGTCCCAAATCAACCTTCTGGGTATGAAACTGAATTGTTCTGGTGAGATGGTGGCAGATGCTACAATCCCTAAATGGTTAACCATGATTTTTGTTAAAATTTTTGTATCCATGTTAGTTAAAGAAATGGGATGCCAGTTGGCTAATTCTAGCTTGTCCCCTTTCTGGAAGAGTGTGACGGTGAAGGCCTTTTGTCCTCCTGGTAGGAGGCGCGTTTCCAGAAGGCTCTGGTTAAGTGAGGCAAGCAGCAGTGGGGATATATATATGAAGTACTTTTTATAGAATTCATATGGAATGCCATCTGGGCCTGGGCATTTCCGGTTTGGTGCACCGCGGATGGCTGTCCATAATTTGTTCAGAGTAATCAAATTCATTATTTCTGAGTATCAGGAAATGATGCAGATGTGGGTTCAGTCGAGAAATTTTGCCACTTTGGCTGGCTAAATTGGATCAGATTGGTATAACTTGGAGTAATACTTTTTTTAGTACTAGATGGTCCTTGGTGTAATACTTTTGTGTTTCAATTGACACTTCAGCTGGCATATCCATGATGGATTATCCGATCTTCACGCCTGTGTGCAGGCCACGCTCTGGCACGGTGCGAAATTTTTTTTAAAAAATATGCGGTGCACTTGGCACCCTCTGTAATGCGTTTGGCCCTGTACTGAAACCCAAACTTAATGTTTGTGTTGCCTTTCGAGCATGTTGAGGTGGGCGGCTGCCTCTGCCCATTTGTGGCCCCATGCAGGGCTGTATCCTGTGGCTCGGATGTTGGACTCCAGGTGTGACAACTCTGCCAGAGCGCGCGAGATGATGGCCAATGTGGCTCATGAGCGTCGAGAGGAGAGGTGGCGAGAGTGGCGGATGGTATCTTCTTTGAAGGCTGCCCATGTGGAGATGGGGTCCGCGCAAAACGGTGTAACAAACTCTTTTGCCAAAGTTGCTGATTCCACCAAGTGGAAAATCCTGGTAACGCAAGTTTGGGAGGGCGGAGTTTGCACCAATGTGGGGCCTTAGCCACTGTGACAGGTAGGTGGTAGGTTATTGAGACCATCTGGTGGTCTGAGAATTCAATTTTCGTTGTTTGGAAGTGGGAAATGTGAGGTTGGAATTTCGCCAGCGTAAGGATAAGGTCAATGCGGGTTATGGACCTTAATTGGCCATTGTGGACATGGGCGCGTCATGTTTTTGAGCAGCAGGGCTTGCCACAGCAGCGCATCCATTAACTCAAGGGTGGACTTTAAAACGCAAAGTTCTATGTGACCCTGGGGGGCGTGGGAGGAGGAAGGCTAATGGTCCATTGGTGTGTTTAGCCAACAGTTCATATCGCCAACTATGAAAGGGTCTGGGGGTAATGGGAGGGATTTGATCAACGAGAAAAATTCCTGATGTTCTCATGCACAGGTTGGGGCATAGATGTTGATGATAGCATGTGCCACGTCAGCCCACGAGAAAGTGACAACGAGGACTTAGACATTGAGGAAGGATTCCAACAATAAAAATTTGAAAAAATTATTTTACTGAACTAGCACCCCACAGTGCTCTGACCAAAAGGATAGTTATGGGAGGAGCATGGTTTTCCAAGCATCCTCAGAACCTCGTGGACAGTGGGACTCCTGGATGGCCAGGATATCCATGGGTAAATTTTTTTGTAAAAACTCAGTTTCCTAGCCCAGGATGGCGAGGCCATGAGTCCGGCGATATTCAACGTCCCTAAAGTGAAGGTTTCCCCCATTGCACCTTAGGTGCGAGGGGGTGGGAACCCAGGCCCGCTAACTTTCTCTAGATCCCCACAGGCCTTCATGGCAGTGTGGGTGTTTGCAGCAATGCTATTGGTAGTTTTGTTGATTTTAGCAGAAAGGTTTGCATTGGCTTTTGCCTTTGCTTTTTGTTTCCCTGACATCGAATGAATTTTTTGTGGTGCGGATGAGTTTGGTGCACCAATGATTGGGTCAAAAAAAACCTTTTCAGGTAAGTTGGACCCCAAGTCAGTTTTGACTGGAGCTTGGTTGCCAAGATTGGGTGAAATCGAGTCACCCATTGGATCCTCAGATTGGGTGGCCCAATTGGCATGGGCTTCCCAATCTGATTGGTTGATGGATTCCTGAGTTGCTTCCGCTGTGAAGGTTTTGATGTCCTCCTGGCGTTGGGAGTGTGGGATAGCGGTGGTAACTTTGGCTGCTTCCTTGGCCGCGGCCCTGTGGGCCTGCTTGGCCTTCTTCCACTCTTGCGGGGAAATAGGTTTTACCAGTAGGTAGCAGCCTTGTGCTCCCCACGGGAAAGCCTCTTTGGTGCTTGCAGTTGGTTCGTAGTTTGCCTCTCCGCTGGCTATGGCCACTGAGGGGTGTTCTTGGAATGTGATGCCCTCCTTGGTGGGGCATGCATGTGCCTTATGGCTGAATGCGTCACAGTGGGTGCAGATGGGGGGCGCACTGTCCACGGTTACCTGGAAAGGGTGGGTAATATGCCCTTCAATATTGATATATGTGGAGTGTGGGATCTGGGTTAGGTCATTCATGATCTCCTCAGTTGGGGTCAGAACTGTGATGGCTTTGCCAGTGCACAGGTGTGGCATCAGCATAAAGCGTTGCATCTTGAAAGATGTATTTCGCTATAAACATTGATACCATCTTTCAGGTGCTGCTCCAAAATGGCACGTTTTACCATAGTAGGCAAAAAGTCAAATGTGAGGAAAATTTGGTTGGATTTTTTCCATCTGGTGTGTTTGGTTTTGATGACCCATTGCCCTTTGGGGAGGTCAATCACTATGCGCACCACAGCAGCTTTGTCTGCTGCCTCCTTGTTTTTGAAACTGAGGTCCAGCTAACCTTGTGACATGGAGTGAGGTGCGATGTACACCACAGTTGAGAAAAAAGTGTGCACATCCCACAAAATTTTTCCCATAGAACTGTTTGTTGGATGTCCAGAAACACATGGACTCCATATTCCACTGACGATAGTGGTTGGGAGTGCGGCATGTTGATGTACTGGTTGCATCATGCTTGCCAAGTGAGGATTTCCGGGGAAATAGTGACCCCCAGTTTTTTTTATTTTTTTTCTATTCCACCAGTTTCTCTGGGGCGTTTTTGAACGTTTGAGGCCGCGGGCCTACCACCTGCTCCTCTTACCTTACTTGCCCAACTGCTCCCTGACATGGGCGCAGACTAATCTCCTCTGTGAGATTATCAAACTAGAATCAGACTTGAATTGAATAAGTTGCAAAAGTGATTGCAACGAGAGAGAAAAGTTTGAGTAATCTTATTTAGATTATTAGCCCATTGGTTCTACCACTTCAGAGTGCTGCTTGGTACATATAAAAAACTTAAAAATAAATGCTAGTAGGAAGGGATATGAAGACTAAATTCTAAAAGTAAAGGGTCTTTTTCCTACGTTGCTAGAGCATAAACTAGCTGGAGAATCTCTTAAATAATGAGTTGAGCTTTTGGGAGTACATGGTAGTAATTGTGCTTTTATTTCTATTAAAAGAGCCCTCTTGTCAAACTTGTACTTTTTCCAATCAGACTAAGGAGGCTGTCTTCATAAAAATAGCGTATAACTTACAATTTACTTAAGCTTTCTCAATTCTCTCACTTCTGGTCAAATTTTAGTTTAAAGTTTAGTAAAAACAGCTCCACTCTTCATTGCCCTATTTAATTTACCTATGTTGATGCGTCTGACACCCGCTGTCCCCATGTGGAGGAGTGGTGCACCACCTCCTAATGTTTTTGGCCATTGTTAAAATGTGCTCAGGCTGGATCAGCTAGCCCTCCAAATTCTTCAGCACGCTATGTCCAACCTAAAGGCTTAGCCTTACATCTCACCCAAAAACAAGGCAGTGCCACGCTGCCCCCTTGTGCTCCCCAGAGCAACATGCAATCTGGCTTTCAGGTTGAATATGGCAAGTTGTTCCGCTATTCAGATAAAGCAATTATCAGATTAGCCCAGGCTATTATGTAGCCTTAAGGCATCATTGACTTCCGCACCAACAAAGGGTATTTTGATCTTGTCTTCTCAATAAGAGATGATGTGCAGTAGCATCTGATATCCCCCTGGTGTTTCAGGGTACCCCCCTCCCAACTACTCATACCCAGTTGCCCACTGATATCATTCTTGTGGTTCAGTTCGCAGGCCTCCCTACCCACCTACCACCTAAAATTTTAGTTAAAGAAATTATCGCTGGATTATCAAAATATGGTTCTGATCGCATTGTACAATTTTTGGTTCCCAATGGAGCTACTCACCTCGAAGACCCCTGCACCTTCACAACTATTTGTTCAGTATCCGCAGAAATACCCTCTCAATCCCCCTCGCACCATTATCCCCTCTGCCCTAGACCATTCTTTTTGGGCTTGAGTGGATGGAGGGCGCACCATTTGCCCTACTTAATTCAAACTGGAACATTCAAAAAGGCACTGCACCTCCATCTCACAAGCTGTGGCATCCACACTTGAAGCTATGCACAATGAACCCTTAGCCAATACAATAACGTTAGTTGAATGGGGCACTATCTTTCCCCCTCAAAGTGGTAGCCACAGCAACCACCAAATTAACCAACCAAAAAATACCTCAATGAACCTCTTCACCTGAATCTACCAATCAGGAGCCAGAATGGACTAAAGTAAGTTCCAAACCATCCTCCCAGCCAAACGCAACAGATATCCTATATGCAAATAACACAATCAAATTCAACCAAAATTTATGGGATTATTTCGTTGAGGTTGATGAATTGGGAGAGCTTATCACTGAAACTGAATGTGCTGGGCCCCTCCCATTCGAAATGTACCTCAATACTGATTATGCGTCCTAATTCCCAAAGCGCCATTGTGTGCCTCACCCTGATGCCACCCCATTATAAAGTGACCACCAACTAGCTGAAGAGGCAGTTGTCTCCCTTATATGTCAACTAACTCATAAAGCCGTTGCAAAATGAGTTGCAGTACTGGCTACGGACCTCAGACCTACTAACCTACATAGTACCATGCTTTCAAAACAGAATAAAGACCACCTCCAATACTATCAGTCAGCAAATTCAGCAGTTCAAAAAGTTGCTGTGGTCACAAAGCTTGTCCCAAAAACTCGCTTCACCCGCAACAACCTTACAAACATCGCCACCCTACCTTAAGTATGCCTTAAGGCTAAAAACGCATGTAAAACTATATTTCCACCCTCCTTATCGCACACATTGAGTTTCAAGCACCCATTTGTTAACTTGACCCCAATTTTCATGATGCACCCACGCCAATGCTATCAGCTTTGTGCCTCTAAATGTCCACAACAGATGAGTAAGAAGAGCCTCCTAATCCCCTTTCACCCACCGCCATGGATGCATAGCAGTTTTTGCTTCTGACTTGGTTGGTGAGTTTTTGTTTGAATTTTGTGTCAGTTTGAGCGGATTCATATGTCTTGTTTTGACTTTATTTTAATTCTATTTATAAGTTTTAGCTCATTCAGGTATTGCTAATGTCTGTCCCCTGGTCAGCTTGCCATAGTTAAAAAATAAAAAAGGAGTCTGTCTTCATAAAGCGCTTTTTAATTGAGTTTAGCTCTGTGACAACAAAATATGACGCCTAAGAGCCAATTTTAACGTTTTGGTGCTCACAACAAGAGAACCACACTATTTCTCCTGCAGTTTGATATAATCAATATGGATCCCAGTGGTTCTAAAAAAGGATCCTTCTAAAGGATGTAGTACCAGGGTTGGAAGTTGAAGAGGTCGCCCTAAAAGCCCTAAAAATCTAGTCTGATAAATGTTCACAAAGTATGTGTGGCTTTAAATGCTTACGTTAGCCAGCTGTCAGATATTATACCTGGCCACAATTGACAAGTAAAGGAGTTAGTCAAGGTAAATGACATACATTAACGTCGCCTAGACAGCTTGGATGCAGACATGACCGGAGCTGTTCATTCTGCTACCAATTTGTATCAACATTTTGAGTCCTAAGATCTTGAAGTAAAACCCAGATCCAGAAGGTAGGTTCTTATTGACTGATAATATCAATATGAATGCGGAAATCCTGGCTGCCACCCTAAAAGCTCAAAGTGTTTAAGTTTTATTACAGGGGGAGCGCCTCCAGGTACATCATTTAAAACTATTTTAGTCGCTGATTAGCCGTCCAGGCTGGTTATCTAATCAATGAGGATACCAATTTTAGCAGGTGCGAATATTGAAGGCGATGAGGTGGGAGGAACACCAGAAATGAATATGGTATTCACCTCTGCTCTAGGGTTGAAGCCAAAACTCAGTCTGAAATGCCAGCGACTTCTCCCCCTAAGCCATATGACTCAAATAATTGTGAAACTCTATTTCTTTTTTGCGCACTTCTGCTTGTGCCACTACATCTAATCCTTTAGGTACTTCTAAACAAGCTACACTAGTAGTTCAAGGCCAGTTCACGCTGATGTCTCAGATTATCCAACTGGGAAGCCAAGTATTGGAAAACCAGGGTTTTTGGTCCTTTCATCACGAACATCCTGTTCATTTAAATCCTATTAACTTGATGAAGTTTGAAAAAGGTGTCAAAATACATAATCTTACTAGTCTCTTCTTTATAAACATAGCTGGAGCATCGGAAAACGCTAAGTTGTTGACTGTCATGAAATCTTTGGACACAGAGGGTCAGGTTTTAGTGATTCTCAAGTTACTTAAGATTGCCATTACCTACCATAACTCCAAGGTTTGCTCATCAAGGAATTAGGTGGGCCAGAACAGATGATTACCCGCAGAAAATTATTAACATCTGTCCTAAGAAAGATGAAATTGGTTAAGCTTTGCAGAGAAATTATACTTCTGCCATACTCAGAAGGAGCTAATGTGATTAATGACTTTGATGAAAAATAGCTCTACGCCATGCCTGTGAGCCTTACCAAGACTTATATCAGTTGATGTTTTCTGTGCTGGATGATGAAAATAACATCTTTCACATGGTAATTTATCTCCTGAATTGTGCCATTACATTTGCAGCACCTAATAAGTGAAATTGAGAGCCCTGCAAACCATGACTTAGTGCTATTTCTCAGAGAAAATAGTTAAAGCTACCTCAACCTTATGGCTTGCGGTCAGATAATTAGACGTTAGCCAAATTAATTGTAATTACTGCTAAAAATTAGGCCATTATGCCAATCACTTCCCTAAGCTAAGCGCAAAGACTAAATTTCATGCAATTAGCCCTGTGGATGATGACGAATTTGGAAAAAATAGGGCGGTTAGAATCAGTACTAAAAAAAATAGGTTTTACTTCCGCCTCCTCTAAAAAACCCCAAAGAGAAAGAAATCACCACAACAATCTCCTATATGACATGTGAGTGATTCTGGCGAGCTGCATTCAGCAGTAGTGGGGTCAAAAATGTTAATGAAATGGTGACCACCCACTCCCAAGGTAAACTGGCCACCAAGTTGGCAAGTGAAGTAGTGTCAAAACCTTATTCTCAACAGAGGGAATCATCTATGGATCCATTTTTACAAAGACCCCCTAATTTGACTGGAGTCCAAGTGGCTGTACCCTTTAAGGCTTTGAAGAAATATAGCACGCAGTTATTTAAAGACTTATAAAATCTTTTAAGTCAAGATAAAGTTTTAAATGTCTTCATGATACCCTTCTGAAATTTATCTTTTCTGAGTGCACCTACATTGATATACCTGTAAATAAGATCAAGGTCTGAGCTATTTTAGAAAGTGGGGCTGTTGAATAATTGACTGGACCTAATCGTTGGATAGTCAATAGGGACATGATAAGATATTAGCAATTATGGACCAGGTATATTATAAGCTTATGCAAAGCTTAGAATTCGCGGCCTAGCGATTTCACTTAGTTATATTTGACTATGATGACATGGGCTCAAGGGCTTTGTTGTTAGGTCAAACTTAAATTTAAGTTTTGATTTAATGACTCGGGCATCTGGGCTAAGTTGGTCTATGTCAAAATTAGTTTTTAATGTCGGTCAAGTTTTTGACCAAATTAATTACTAATTAGTGATACAAATCACCTTGGTATGTGCTGCCTATTTGCATGTGAAAGTGAATTGGTTCAGCTATTTTGAAGGTATGACGAAATGCCATTTTAAGGCAATGATGGTGTTTACTCTGACTCTGAGGCTGAGCATGATGCCCTGAGTTGAAGTATTTGTAGATGTCATTACAAACTTTTTATGTGGCCAAGGGTCACTGAAAGTAAGGCGTCATGGGTAAGATGTGGTTAACATTAAGCCCTATAAATAACTTTGCATTTACACTAATAAAATATCCTTTCACTACTGAGATTTGTTTAAAACTTAATTTATAAACTTTTTTGTTTAGTACGTTCATTTTTTATATTAGTCAATTTTCACTTGGGATCAGTAAGATCAGGGCGGCATGCCATCATCCAAGTGAATTGACAACGTATACTATTGAAGTGCCAACAATAAGCTTTAAATTTAAATTCTAAATCACCATCCTATCTGTTTTCCTCATACAACAGACGCCTAGATCTCTGCCCCACGGACAAAGAAGGACCAGCCATCCGTATACAGCCCAAATATTCAACAGGGGCACCTATTAATATTGTATCTACTCAATTGCTGAAAATTAAGGCTTTCTCCAGACATAGAACACCATAAAATCTATGGTATTACCAGCCCAAGTCTATAGCTTCAGAAGTAGCGTACAGTGAATTACCGCTGCACTTTAGTACCTTAGTAATCTCCGCCCCCACTATTGTATTCTCTAATCAACATCATGATTTCTTAATTGGGCATCTTTTTTAAGGATTTATGGAGCCAAAGCTTATAATGAAGAGAATACTTAGCATACATTGGAAGCCCTACCGCTCTTTTATAACATTAAGGAGGCGGCTGCAAAAGCCCCAAAGCAGGGGTTCTTTAAACTTATATGCAATAATGATATTGTACCCATTCTGTAAAAAGTCTATATGGCCAGACCAGAAGCTTCCAGAGATTGATTGTAGAATTAAGGGAATTTCTATCCGTGCTAATCATACTCTAATAATTTAAGTGGGCTTCAAGTTATTATGTGGATTGAAATTATCTTAACCCTTCCCCAGGGTTTATATAGTGAGGTTGTCACCCCAGTTAATCAAGCCAAGTTAGAGCTGGCCTCGGCGCCCAGGTTTATTCTGCTAGATTATGGCGAAAATCCGTGGTATTAGCTAACCTTTACCCCTCCCCTATAAAAGTTGAGCGTTACCAGTAGTCATGTTCTTCTATATTTTATTAGTAGAGTAAGTTCTAAATATCCATGAGTTTGGTGATCTAAAAGAACTTAGGATGAAGGAAAGCGAATGTTCATCTGTCTTCTCAAAAATTCCTCTGAGCGCTTCTCAGGGCTGACAGAGGATGAAATGGACCAAGCGTTGATCTTGTTTGACAGATGTTGCGATATATTTTAAAAGGATGACTATGATTTTGGGGTGCACACATGAGGTGACGCACTAAATTGATATTGGTAACCATCCACCAATCCTCCTTCGTCCTAGTAGGTGATTTAAAGCAGCGTATGAGGTGGTCAATACTTAAAATAATCAGCTAGTACAATAAGGGATCTTGGTGTCCACTGAGAGTCCCTGGGACACCCCAGTTTTGGCGATTAAGAAAAATTGGGTCAGATCTAGTGTTATTATATTACTGGAAGCTCAATAATATTACCAAGAAAAATTCTTACCCTTTACCCATATTGACGATGCACTGGATCGCCTGGGTAGCATTCAATACTTCTCAGATATGTACTTAATCTCTGGATATAGGCAGATCGAGCTACCAAAAGAGGAACAGGAGAAGTGCGCTATGATCGCCACTAAGGTATATACCAACCTATCAGATGCTGCAAGGGCTGTGCAACTCCCTTCCAACCTTTCAATGGGCTCTGGATAGCATAGTAGGGTATATAAAGTCCCCTGCGTGCTGGTGTACTTGGACGATATAATGTTTTTTCCAGAACGTTTAAAGTCCATTTGCAACACTTAGAGGAAGTTTCTCTATGGTTGTCACAAGCCAATTTGAAAATCAACCCTCATAAGTGAAATTTCTTCCTCAGACAATTTGGATATCTGGGGTTTGTCATTGAAAACCATGGTTTAAGGCCCCAAACTTCTAAGATTGCGGCTAGTGAAAAATATTCTGCCCATGTGGCAAGTGGGATCTTCAGGTAATTTTTAGATGGTTGGCTATTGTAGGAATCAGCTTACTTGTGCTCGCTGGTGCTTCCTCGCTGGATCCCAAAAAGTTTTTACTTAAATAATACAAACACTACTATAAAATTGTTTATATTAAATTTTATTAATAGCGTGGGGGTAAAACAAAAAATCTCTTGATATTCGACCAATCAGTGTTTAAACTGTTTTGAGGGTCAGGGGAATTTGAAAATGGTTTCAAAATAGCTTAGATGCTTCATAATTAGGTAATATGGCATGTGCTCCTATATGATCTTGGGAAAAGGGAGTTACTTTTTGGAAATCAAAAGGTTTTCTTTTTGGGGCAGAATGTACCCATGTGGTAATGTTTTGATGTACTTCAACCAATCACCATTAGTGAGAATACTTTCACCTTGGGGGACCTCTGCCATGCCTATAAAGGGGGGATCCCCGTGAAGGTGCTGTAAATGACTTGGTGATGATTGGGGGAGTACCTTCCGCTGGTTGTCCTAAGGTCCATCGTGTGTTCAGGAAAATATGACCATTAAATTTTTCATCAATTGCTTAAGCAGGTTTTGCAATGGTGTTATCCTGATTAATGGGGTTCCATAAAGTCGGCCAGGGTCTTTTGGTCAATATCCTTAAATTCATCGTTATCCTTATTAAATAGAATATAGGGTCTCCTCAAACTCATAAATGGCTGACATTTCCCCAATTCAGCTGATTGCAACCCAAAACATTCTTCCTATGTAGCTGAGAGGGCAGTTGTCTGACACCAACCCCCTCAAGGATGTTGGGGAGAGAATAAAGCTGAAGGAAGCAGCCACGTGCTCAGTTGATGGTGATTCCTATAACTAATTACTTTATAGAGTGCTCATTGCCTCTTTTGTGGGTGATTGTGAAGGGACCCTACCAGATTTATCCAAGCTTACCGCTTCTTTAAGTGATGCAGTTATGTTAGTATAATACCATGTGGGATACTTGGAATGTAGATAGGGGTGTTCTAAGCTCATTAGCTGCCTACCTTCTGTCAGAAAGTTGATTTGACTAGATGATATGCTAACCATACTGGCAGATTGGAGGGAGAATTGAAATGAGTCTCAAGATTGACAAAAAGAGGTATATGACTAATAGTCAATAAAATGTCGACCAATTAGCGAGAATGGTGGAATTACGTTAAGATTCAATATAAATGAGAGTTTCAAATAAAAGGGGAAAACAAATAGAAGACTTTCAAGATGAGTATGTATCCAGCTTGGGGAATTGAGATATAAAGAGTCACATGGAGGATTGATGGGGGACTTCTTTTGGAATTAGGTTGTTGCAGAGAGGTCTGCATATTAGCAAAAATAATAAAAAGGTCGAAATAAGGGGTGATAGCTCCATGTATAAGTTTATTAGTTTTTATTAAGAATTGGCGATCTTCATTTTGTCTTATTTGGTTGCCCAATGGCTAATACTCTGTGCAAACTGACTCGGTGGAATCAGGACTTTACACCAAGAATTAACTGTGGTGCTCACTACAGGGGGCCATTGGTCAACTATAGTTATTTGACGTTGAAATATGATGAAGAGCCCTCATTTGTTACATCACCATTCTATCTTATTCTGTGCGCATCATGTGGAAGAAGCATGAGAGGCTCCTAATAATGAACCGATATTATTCACTGTGACCAACTGGGTAATGATGAAGTTATGATCATCTGCAACTAGAAAACTGCCCTGAGATGATGGCCGACCAACTAGGGCGCTCCACGAATGTGACCCCTCAGCAGCTGCTGAATATTATGGAGTGGCTGTTACGTGGATATCAAAAATATGAAGGTGAGGCGGGGGATATGCCTTGTGTCTGTTTTATAACCAACGCGACAAAGAAAATCGCTACGCCATGTACATTTCCTATCTGGATGCGACTACAATGGGGTAACTCGCTGCCTTGGTACCCGTGGAATTGAGGAGTATCCAGTCATATATGTGCAACCATCTATTCAACAGCTACTGCGTGTGTTGGCTCACCACAATATAGAGATTGGAGATGTGATGTGGTTTGCTTGAGCACAGCAAAACAATATTTGCCTTTGGCAACTGCTTTGATCGCTCTTTTTTGGAGGTACAAGAGGCGCTTGGGCAAATGGTCCACTGTGTTGAGAACATCCGCCATCAATTGGACATGTTGGTATCCCAGTTGGATCTTGAGTTATCTAGGGGAATTGACAAACTGTTGGATTGGCATGGCCTATTGACAGTATGGATTTGGGACATCACAACCTTGGCTAACAATACCATGCGCTTTATAATGGATTTAACTGAATGGGCGGAAGCACTTGAAGCCGTAGTTGCTCATCTTAAGGAAAAATAACATCGTGGAACAACAAGTGGTGGTTTGAGTTGGTTTTGTATCAGCTGAAGTAAATCAACTTCTTATCAAATGGAGTGGTCAGAAAACGGCTGATAACATGCTTATCCTTTGGTCAACGTCCCCCAAATATTTCCAGCTAATCCATCAGGTTACACTGGAAGCTGTTAGTCAGGCTGAGTGGCATCAAGTTTTCCCTCTTCCGATCCATGAGACACAATAGTATGCTGACATACAAGAATGACTTGATACCCTTCGATGGGCCAATGAGGGATTTGTATGGGAACAAGCCACTCTCTTTACTCAAATAAATGACGCTAAACAACAAGCAGATAATGCTAGCTGACTGCATGCCCATATGCAGAATATAATCAAAGATGTCCTTTTGCAACTACAAGCAGTGGAGCAGCAGTTTCATGAGGAGCGTGAATATTGTTGGGAGTTGCGATATCAATATGTGACACTGTAACAGGAATTCCATGATGGACGGTTTAGATGTCATTTGGTTAAATTAGCAGTTGATCAATGAGCATTTTGTGGAGTATTCCGGAACTGGGGGTATGGTGCAGTTAGTGGCGATTTGGGGGAAAAATGCTATGGATCCACTAACACTCTCTCCTCAAGCTCTGAACATATTCCCTGCGTGACTCTACTTCCTTTGAGTTCATTATGCCAGATTTGAGCTCAACCGGCCAGCTGTATGATAATTCACTAGGGGTGATTCCCTTAGTCGCTCTGGAACAAATTCTCTGATCCTTGCTGCAGAATCCTGGAGCAGGCGAAGCTGTGCGAATCAGAAAACTACCTCCTTTCAATTGTGACAGTAATTTACATGATTACTTCAAGCATTAAATTCACCGTGGAAGGGGCTTCTGATTGACAGAAAGAGAAACTGTTACTGTCTGCTCTTAATGTGGACAGCATTGATCAAGTTGCCTGCTACCTTCCAAACAGCTCATTATCCTACAAAGAAATTAAGGCGATTGTTCTATGGCTGTTTGGGGGTGCGACCAAGATGGAAAAACAGAAAGCTGACTTACTAACTATAAAATTTCACCAAAATGAGACTCTGTTATATTTTGCTGAACGTTTCTCAGTGGGAGCACATGTACTAATTGGAGCTAACATTTTATCTGCTGAGGATGTTGGTATAGTGATGATGGCGGCCGTTAAACCATATTGGGAACTATATAACATTATGTCTCATGTTTTGGATGGAGATGCAGGACTTATTCAAATCATGAATACCTTATATTGACTCTCCGCCACGATCTGCGCCCCTAATATAGCCTGAAAACCCTCCGCTATCCCCGCACCAAACTCTTCAGAGTATGGGCTACAGCAGCTAAGCTATCAACTGCCGGAACATATTTGTCCATCTATAGATCTGTGAATTCTTTTTGGCCTAGATATGATCTGCCGATTCATTCATGACCTTGAGAACATACCATTAATTTTTACTCTGTTCTTTTCCACTGCGTACTATATATGTGAAACTTTCATGAATTCTTGCTTCCAGTGTGGCTGAAGAGAGCATTATGCGGCAAACTGCCCTAGCAAAACATGAGTGTATGCTATGCCAACTGAGGAAACCGAGCAGGGAAAAGCTTGGGTGGAGTAGAGACGGGATGCTCTAACTCCGCTATGTTTAATCCACTTGTCCCTAACGATTCCCAAGCTTATAATTGGGTAGGATTTGGAACTCAATAAGATGAATTTTTATACCAACAGCTTCCATCAGGTACCCCTGCTTCCTTTTCTAAAAGTAAAAATTCACCCTCAAGCCCCAAGTTCTGCCAGGTTGTGCAGAAGCCATATGTGTGGCAGATCTTGGAACAGACTGGCACTAGTAATGAGGATCCCTCAACGGCCGCTGCCTCTTTGGTAGGAGTTAATGTAGCCATTTTGGTGGAAAAAATCAATAATAAAGTATCCTCAAGTTGGCAAGAGCATTTCCTCCTTCTTAAGTAACATTAAGCCCTCGGACGTACATGTGATAAACACTGATGGTTCCTCTTAATCAGAATGTACTTATTGCAACATTTTGTTCAAAATACAAAAATCTGCGCTATCATTGACACGGGAGCCCCTGTGAACATAGTCTATACCCGGTTGGTGGCTAAGCTTCTGCTCAAACTGGATGTGGACCATCAAGTAGTATACAGAACCACATGGATGCATAGCACTGTTTTTGAAGGAGCATATAGTGCGTTGCTCTTACAATTTCGTTCAGTTTGGGCTTCCACTCAAGTGGTGGTTCTGCCAAATAACAACTACAAAATGTTAATTAGGGCAGTATTTATGAGGAAATTTGGTGTTGTGATAAACATGGCGGAAGAAAATCTTAATATTTTAGAACAACAGATTCCTGTTTATTTTACCTCTTATGGAATCCCAAGGGAACCATTCCGCTCTAATCAAATCAATCTAGCATGCAGCAACGTAAAGATTCCTGTTCATTATCAATAACTAAAGCGGCAGACCAGGGTCCTCCCCAACCAGATTTATGAGTACAAAGGGATTTCGCTTTGGGCAGCAAGCGATTTGAGCCTACCATCTGGACATCAGTGCATAGTAGGGACTGGTCTTGAAATCAATGTCCCTAAAGGGTTTTATGGAGAAATCATGGCTCCTCACCAGCACTCTCAGCTCAAACCACATGTAGCTCCAGGGCTACTGCTACCTGGGAATGGAGAAGTGATTTTGCTGCTAGCGAAATACAGAAGGATTTAATAACGATCCAGTGGCACCAAGTGGTGGCTTACTTACACTTTGTTCCTATAGAGGAAGTCCGCCGTATTCATGATTTTTGGCTCCTGGAAGGATCTTGGACTACCAACAAGCTCTTCTCTAGGCGTATTGACCATGGTTTCACAGGAAGTGCTTACTGGATTATCAGCGGAGCAACAAGAACAATCTATGGCGTTTTTTGAAAAGTATCTAGATATTTTTGCATATGATCATCATGATTTAGGGTGCAATCAAGGGGTGGTACATTGGATAAATACAGGGGATCACCCTCCCATTTGATCACGACCTATTGGACGTTCCAAAGCAGCGGAGGAGGTTGTCTCTGACAAGTGGATAAACTTATCATGCAGGGGATGCTAGAGCCATCAAACAGTCCATGGGCATCTCCAGTGCTCATTGTAAAGAAAAAAGATGGCACAAATTAAGTGGTTATTGACTATTGTAAACTCTATAATGTAATGAAGAAAGGATTCTTACCCTCTTTCGTGTATTGATGACATGTTGGACTGATTGGGAGGGGCGTATTATTTCTCTACCATGGATCTGATCTCGGGGTACTGGCAGATCAAAGTGCCATCAGTGTAAAGGGAGAAATGCACTATCATCACTTTGAGAGGGTTATTCCAGTCAATTCGCATGCCACAAGGGTTGTGCAACGCCCTGGCTACGTTCCAGCGTGTCATAGATACGATTCTAGGTGATTTAAAGTTGTCCTGCATATTAGTTAATCTCAATGATATCAATGTGTTCTCGCAGACATTTATTGAACACCTTGCCCTTTTTTGAACAAGTGTTTTGACACCTCGCAGCCACTAATATCAAAATTAAGCCTTGGAAGTGCCATTTCTTTAAAGAACAATTGAAAAAGCTCAGGTTCATCGTGGATTAAATGGGCTTAAACCACAGCCGGCTAAAGTGGAAGCAATAAGCAAGAAGACTCACCCAGGTAGTAAGTGGGACATTTAAGTGTTTCTGGGATGGTCGGGTACTACCGACGGTTCATTCCCAATTTAAACTATATCAAGGCCCGATTTTTGAGTTGTTGAAGAAAAACGCTTCTTTTGATTGGATGTAATGATGCCATAACGCTTTTTTGACGTGTTGTGCACCGCATTAGCAAGCTCACCCATATTGCAATATACCAATTTTGACAAACAGTTCATATTGCAAATGAACACTTCCCTCTCCGCTATAGGGGCAGTATTATCTCAGAAGGATTATGATGGCATAGAGCATCCTGTCGCATTTTGTAGTTGAAGCTTGAACTGTCTCAAACGGAACTACACCTTTACTGAGTGAGAATGTTTAGCAGTGATCTACGCTTACAAAAAGTTCTGGGTATATCTACATGAGGTATGATTCCAATTAGAGACAGCCCACGCTTCCTTGCGTTGGTTGCAGAATCTGCATGAGCTGGAAGGGCGACTTGCACGTTGGGCACTGAAGCTCCAGGCATACTATTTTTAAAATTATACACCATCTGAGAGCAAAACACCAAAATGCATATTGTCTTTCTCAGCTGCCAACGGTCACTATCACAGCAGATTTAGCTGACATAATGTATGAGAAGATGGTGATGTACAATTACCAGGATGAGCCACCACATGTGATCAAGGTATTAGCCGGACTCAGGGTGGATACTTTCCTATATGGGGGAGAACTATATAAGTGGATCAGAGACACGACATTGAGTTTCCCTAAACATTTTGTTAGACCTGCGATTATTATGGATCCTCATCGGCCTGTAGGGCATGGAGGATTGCAGAAAACGCTGGAGTTTTTGTGACCCCAATACTATTGGGAGAGCATGCATTACAACATATTGGAAACGGTTAGTTGTTGCCATCAATGTCAAGTGGAAAAACCATTCCACAAGAAGACCACATACCAGCTGGTTAAGCCCCAGTTCTCCTGGCACACCATTTCCATTAATGTAGTGGGACCTCTGCCAAAAAGCGCCAATCAATCCAAGTATATTATCGTTGCCATTGATCATTTGACTCGATGGGTGGAGGCCAGGGCCATTAATGACTTGGGCGCGGTCACCACTGCTAAGTTTGCTATGTAGTGTGTTATACAGTGACACGGCTGCCTGCAATTCATTTTAATGGATAACAAAACCAATTTCACTTCACAAATTATGCCAAAGTTAAATGAGTTAATGGCGATCTGAAGGGCTTTGACCAACCCATATTATCCAGAATCAAATGGAATGGTGGAGCAGGTTAATGGAACCCTAGTGAACATACTCCATAAATTGGTAAAGGATTGACCCTCGGAATGGAGTGCCCTTCTACCTAAAGATGTGTTCACGTATAATATCTGGTATCATTAATCCACTGTTAAAAGGCCATTCCAACTGCTGTATGGTCGACATCCAGCTCTTCCTGCCTTTCTTTACTTTTCTGTAAAGGATACTGGTGAGGTGGACCCCCAGCAATACTTGAAGACTCTTATAGATACGTTGATCAAGCTGCAAATGGAAGCCTACTCTACCAGTTTTGCTAAGAAGCAGCAATCAGGCAGCTGATCAGAAGAGACAAAGTGGACTTTCAGTGTTCGCTGTAGGGGACCATGTTTTATTCCATGATCAACACTGTTTTGGGAGGAAAAACAAGCTATCCAGCATCTGGGTAGGTCTGCTCAAGATAAATGAGAAGACTGGCATGGATGTCTAAAACTTCAAGGAACCCGTGGGGGGTTAGATCATCAACTAAATTCATGCGAACTTCCTTCAAAAAATACAAACAGTAAGAGAATATCGTCCAGTCAAAGGGTGGGGGGTAATGTCAGGAAGTTGATATGACTGGACAATACACTAACCATACTGGAAGATCAGAGGGGGAATCAAGATGAGTCTCAAGATTGACAAAAAGAGGTATACAAATAATAGTCAATTGAAATGTCAATCAATTGGTGAGAACAGGAGAATTACACCGAGATTTGATAAAAATGAGAGTTTTGAATAAAAGGGGAAAACGAATAGAGGACTACCAAGCCGAAGATGTATCCAGATTAAGGAACCAAGATATAAAGAGTCACACGGAGGATTAATGGGGGACTTCTTTTGAAAATTAGGTTGTTGCAGAGAGATCTGAATATTAATAAAATAATAAAGGTCAAAATAAGGAGAGATAGATCTGTGTAAAAGTTTATTAATTTTTATTAGGAATTGGCAATCTTCATATCGTCTGGTTTGGTGCTTAGTGACTAAAACCCTGTGCAAACCAACTTGGTGGAATTAAGACTCTACGCCGAGAATCAACACCTTCTTTTGTCACCATTTTGGCTAAGTTTGTCATTGCCTCTGATTGGAGCTGGATGATGCGTTGAGAAAATTGTCCCATAACTTTCTCAGGATCTTCAACTCTAGAGGATAATACATCCTTAATTAAGAGAGCAGTTATTCCTGGCTTTCGCCAATACAAGATATGGAATGGTGACATTTTCAATACCTGGTGATAACTAATCCAGTAGGCCATGAGGGTACTGGGTATGTATTGATCCCAGTGAAGTGGATCAGAAGAGGCCATTTTTTGTAGGATGGATACCGGGGTACCATTTGCTCTCTCCACAGTTCCGTTGGTAGGGGATTGTATGAAGCTGAGAAAAGTTGTTAGGCCCCATGGATGTGGCCAGGATTCTAACTACTCTAGAGGTGAAGTTCTTACCATTAATGCAGAGTAGTACTTGGGGACAGCCATGTCGAGAGAAAATGTATTGATGTAAAAAGATGGTTGTGGCCATGGACGTTTGAGCAGAAAGAGCCACAACTTCCACCCACTTAGTGAAATGATCAATAGCTACTAGAATAAACTTTTTCCCAATGGTAATCTGAGGAAGGGGACCTACTACATCCAATCTGATGGTGTGGAACGATTGTTGGGGGGTAGTGGGTTGATAATGGTATCTAGTCTTGAAACCAGATTGCTTCTTACATGTAAGGCAAGCTTCCAAGACGTCAACGATAGATTACATCATACCATCTCAATAGTACCGATCCTTAATCCAATCAATAGTTTCCTTTGTCCCTCCATGACCTAGAGCAAGTGAGATTCTAGGATAGCAGGTACACGTTCCGAGGGCCAAAGGTAAGGCAGGCATTTTGCCACTACCTGCTTATAAAAGAACCCTTTTCCACTTTTGTATTATGGGAGTGCCGAGTTATCATTCTCTGGATGGGCTCATCCTCATCATCCCATTCATTAGGGTCATTAAGAGGTCATGCAACCTATCCGCTTCACTATTATCCAATTGAAGGATGGGCAGTCACGTCAACCCATCAACATTCATATGATGGGTCCCAGTACAGTGTTCAATCTTCATATCATAATGCTCGAGCTTTAGAGCCTAGAAAGCTAACTGGTCAGTAGGATCCTTCATGTTATGCAACTATTTTAGGGAAGCATGGTCTGTAACCACAGTGAAGGCGGTCCCATAAAAAATGGCAGTAGTGTTTCACAGCTAACAGAATGGCAAGGAACTCCTTCTCAGTTACACTATAGTTGCGTACTGCTTTAGACAAATCTTACTAAAATAGGATAAGGGATAATTTACACCCTTTTCATCTAATTAGGATAAGATGGCCCCAACGGCATATTCTGAAGCATCAGTAAACAAAAATAAATGGTTTATTGTAATCAGGGTGCCTCAGAGTAGGAAGTTGTTGTAGCAGTTGTTTTAGCGTCTCAAAAGCGGCTTTCTGTTCAGCGCCTCAATATAAAGGGGTATTCTTGGTTATTAAGCGAACAAGAGATTCGCTGAGCTGGGAAAACTTGGGTATAAAATGATGGTAATACCTCATCATCCCTAGGAGATTTGAATATCTTGTAAACTTTTAGGGGGAGGAATTTTCAAAATCGCTTCAACCTTATCTTTCATGGGTTGGATTTCTTCTTGATAAATGGAATTCCCAAGGAAATCCAATTTCCAATGGAAAAAGGCATATTTTGAAGGCTTCAACTTATTATTTGATTTGTGTAACATTTGAAACACCTCCTTCAGATGATCAAGATGTCCATTGAAGTTTTGTGAGAACACCATGATATCATCAAGATATACGATGACACAAGTTAACTATAGGCCAACAAAATATGGTAAATAGCCCGCAGAAAAGATGAAGGTGCATTACACAACTCTTGCAGTAGTCAGGTTGGTTGGAAAAGACCCTCACTAAAAATGAGAGCACATTTCTACTGATCTTCAGGGGATTGTCCATTTGCCAATAGCCGTTAGCCAAGTCCATAGCAGAGAAGAAGTTAGAGCCAGAGAGTTAGGCTAGGGCTTCGTTAATGCAAGGGATATGATAACTATCCTTTTTCAAGAGATTATTCAATTTTTGGTAGTCCAGAACTATCCGATGACCTCCGTTTTTCTTTTTAATAGGCAACAGAGGGGAGGAACAAGGGCTTTGTGAAGGAACTAACAACCCCGCATCTATAAATTGTTGGAGCTCCGTCCTCATTTCTTTTCTTCCACCTTCAACTTATAGAAATGTTTTGACCAAATAGGGCGGGCAACACAACATCAATGGAGTGACACCAGTCTTTAATGTGACCATAGTCACTGTCTGATTAGAAAATATGTCGCTATATTCATCTAATAAATATTGAGCTTTTTCCAATTTGACTGGGGTTAACTCATCTGAAATATGAACATTAGGTAGGATACACACCAGGTGTATCCACAGGTAAACTCAAATACGCCATAGTGCCAACAGAGTGGATACGTTCAATATCTTCCACTGGAAGTAGAAAGCCTCGGCCAATCTCTTGGTGTTTTTGAATGACCATGTTTTTTCTGGTGAGGTTTCCCAGCAAAAGGGTAATAGGCCTCTGGTAGACTTTGTCTAGTATCCCAGGTAGTACCCAAGGCTCAAAGGGGCTAACGCCCTTAAGACTTGTAATATGTAACAAGCATTGGTGTGGTAGTTGGAGCGTGATGTAGTGTCAACCACGCGTTGTTCAGGCTTAATTAATATCTCATCTGCTGCATAGAAAGAAATGCCATCCCTCACATTGACTGAGTCAGGAAATTTCTTAGTGTTGCATCTGGAGGTAGAATAAAGTAAAGTTATAGCAGAAAAGCGGTATTCAATTAGGCAGGAGTATTTGTGCATGTGGGCATCTTTATAGCATAGGACTAAAGGAATTCATAGTTAAGCAACAATAGAAGCCTTGCTTCATATTGATTTTCCCTCATACTCAATCATAAACTGAGTACCAATGAGCATATCATATGCGTAATTGTCCAAAGCCACAGCAGGGGCTGATAAAATAAGCTTCCCAATTCGACTGGGAAGGGAAGAGTATGCACCAATTGCACGAAGATTATTTGGGCCAGTGGTTTCAAATTATTGTGTGTACTCCAAGTCATGGTTAAATTTATCTTCCTAATAAGCTTTGTAGAGATCACGTTAATTGGGGAGCCAGTGTCTAAGATGGCCAGTATTTGGATTTTTTTATAATCACTTCAACTTTTGTGAGGGTTCCTCCAAAGTTAGGTGCCAAAGCTAAGACCTCCTTGAGCTGAAAGGTGAAGGTTAATTTGCGAGCATTTTTTTAGTACTAGATGGTCCCAATTAATTAATTTGCGAGCATTCTTGGGATATTTATCCAAGATGGTTTTCATAGGCTGGACCCGCTGAAGAGGTTAAATCAAGCTAGCTAAGAGTTGATCACCATTACTGGCAATGTTAATATTTTTGGCCCTACTAAAATTTGGCTGGGGTACGTTCCCTCAGGTAAAATGTACAATCTACTCCTCTAGCGTTAAAATGATTAGTAATATCTACTTCCACGGGTGCTCCAAAATATAGTATCCAACATTGTTGTAACCCCCTCAGATTCCTCCCCAAGGGTATTCTCAACAATGGGCAAGGCCGTGATGGAAGTAGGGGATATGGCTACAGAAGATTGAGTAGCCTTAGGGGCTGCATTTACCAGCTTGGTTGGAAGAGAAGACACAGAGATTTGGGTGGCTTGTGTGGGAGTGTGGTATCAACTACTTTACTGAACTCCATTTTACATTAAGATGGGGCACATTTTAAAAGGCGTACTGAGGAAGCAGGTCTAGTAGGGAGGATAGGCACAGGTGGGCTCACTCCCAACTGTTTAATCTGTGGAAGCCCTTTAATGGTTATATTGAAGGTTTCACCTCAGCGTCACTTGTGTTAGCCAATAATTGGAATTTGGCTACTTCAAAAAAGCCTCTTTAATGTCGCTGATATTTTTGAAGTGGCGTTTTGCTGAGATGATATGTCTGGCTAGAGAGGGTCAAGAAGCTAGCCCAGTTAACAGGGCGGCGATAGCATCATCTAGGGTAAGCATTTAGAGGTGGACAACCTTTGCGCAGTGAGGTAAAATCATTCAGCAAAGGCAATGGTTGATTCACCTTCAAACATACTAAGACGCATAAAGGCCTGTTTTTCTCTGTATAGACTCTGTTTTGATCTGAATTCAGCCAGAAGAGCCTCCTTCATCTCTTCCCAAGTGTATGAAGGGCTCTGATTAGGGACTATCATCTCTTGCACTAGACGACTTAAACAAGGAAGGATGTATCAAACTTTAAGCTTTTATGTGGCACCATTCATAGAAGCTTCATAAACGTACAGGAAGGTAGCAATGCTCCCTTCACCAGGGGCAAACTTTTCCTTAAGGGGCAGATTCTAAGGGCGCTGTTCAAGCTTCTTAAAACGGGATAAAGCGTTTGCTAGTTGCTTCTCAAGAGCAAATATGTTTGGCATACAGAGTACTCCTGTAGTGAGCACCATTTTGTAGGAATCCAGATTACTTGTGCTAACTGGTGCTTAACCGCTGGATCCCACAAAGGTTTTTAATAAAATAAATATTAAATACTATAAAATTTTAGTTTTATGAATTTTATTAGTAGTGTGGGGGTAAAATGAAAAAGATCCCTCTCAATATATGACTGATCAGTATTTAAACCATTTCGAGGGTCAGGGGAATTTGAGGTAGCTTCAAAATAGCTTAGATGCTTCCAAATAGGTATTATAGCATGTACTCCTATCAGATCTTGGGAAAAGGGAGTTACTTTTTGGAAACCCCAAGTTTTTCATTTTGGGGAAGAATGCACCCATGTGGTAAGGTTTTGATGTACTTCAACCAATCACCATTAGTGAATTTACTTTCACCTTGGGGGAACTCTGCCATGCCTATAAAAGTGGGGATCCCTGTGAAGGTGCTGTGAAGGACTTAGTGATGGTTGGGGGAGTACTTCCGCTGGTTGCCCCAAGGTCTGTCGTGTGGTTGATGAAATCTGACCGTTCAATTTTTCATTAATTGACTGAGCAGGTTTATAATGGTGTTACCCTAATTAATGGGGTTCTATGAGAATCAGCCAGGGTCTTTTAGCTGAATCCTCAAATTCATTGTTATCCTTATTTAAATCAAATTTAGGGTCACCATAAACTCATAAATGACCAACATTTCACTGATTCATCTGATTGTGACCCAAAACATTCTTCCTCTGCATCTGAGAGGGAAAATGTCTGACAGCTATTATTGATGGTTCATGAAGTTCTTTTTCAAAAGAAATGATCGATTTCTCACCTTCTCAATAAACAAAGATCTTTGACTAGAAGGATGCTTGTCTGTTTGCTTTTAATCAATTTTTTCCTAGCTCAAGCGCCAATAATTATGTATACCTACTTTGACAAAAATTTTATAATGCATATGGGCCTCTCTCCCCGCCATAGGGGCGGTGCTATACCAGTTTATAATGAAGGGGAAGAACACTCCATACATACTGCATTCAGAAACTGTATATTCTATAAAGGAATTATACTATTATTTAGAAAAAAGTGTTTAGCTATCATTTATACATGTAAAAAATTTCACTTTTATATTCACATTGTGCATTTCACCGTACTAAAAAATGATGACTCATTATTATGGCTACAGAATCTGAAATAGCCCAAAGGACATTTATCCCGTTGTGCTTTAAAGTTTCAAACTTTTAATTTTGAAATTCAACATGGACCTGTGATAAAGCATCAAACCATGGACGTTTTGTCAAGGTTGCCTACAATAACCTTTTTAAATGATAGGGAGGATGAGATACTTACAAAAATGATTAACCAGCAATACGCCAATGAGCCTATTAAGATTCAACAGGAATTGGACAAAATCAGAGCGAGTACTTTTGTAGACAATGGGAAATTTATCAGGTTAATGATGGACAAACCATATTGTTCCCTAAGCCTACCAAGCAGATTGACTTATTTATTGCTTCTCACAAGGCCACGGGCCATGGTAAACTTTTAAAACGTTTAAACATCTATTACCCGTTACTAAAGGAACTTCATGTCATATGACATACATGAGGCACTTAACTGTTGTCATGAATATCAAGCTAATCACCCTATAGAAAAGCCACATCAATTCAACTGGTAAACCTAATTTTGCCAGTCACACGGTCTCCATGAACGTCATGAAACTCTTGACTAACGCCTGGGTTAATTTAAATAAATTATTGTGGCTTTTAATCAATTAAATAAGTGGTGTAAGATGGGGCAGTTAGGGACTTAGGGGCATGATTGCCGCTAAGTTTAATCTTAAAGAAGAAGTTATTTTTTGGAAATGGTTTTCCAGTTTTTGCTAATTGATAATGGGACCAACTTTACGTCTGAAATGCTTATAATGCTCAATAATCTAATGGGCAACCATGGATTATTATCTAATCCCTATCACCCAGAAACCAATGGCACTGTTGAACAGGTGAATGATACGCTAGCTGCCAAATTATAGAAGATGGTTGCAGGCAAAACGTCAAGCTGAAACCTCTTTTTGACTTCCGCCATATCATGTATTATATTGCTTACCACTTTTCCAGGGGCATTCCCAGTTTGCATTATTATAAGGGAGACAGCCCATGTTGCCTCCCCTTTTATATTCATGCATTGCTGAAGAATAAATGATTTCTAGTAGATATCTGGATAAGCTTGCCCAGAAATAAATAAAATTACAGAGTTATTCTTACTAGACTGCTTTGGCGTGGAAGGTTAAATCTAGAGCCTGGGATAAAGAGGACTGACAGACCTTGCCTACTTTTGAGGTAGTTGATAATTTGGATTGGTACTACATCAACCATGGGTTTTGCTGAATCTACAAACTGGTGCACATGTGGAAAGGACCCTCTGAGATCATAGCGAAGATGTCTACTGACGCCTACACTCTAAAGGATCCTAATTTAGGAACATTTTATTAATAGACTCATACAAATTTCTGAAGAGGCACTACTGTCACTCTAGGCCTCCAACCTCTAGTTCTCAATAACTGATAGGATACCCGCTCATCTTTGTTGCCTAATGTTTATTAAAGTGGGGAATAAGTTGCAATTGGTTTGATCAACCATCAATTCAAGCAATAGATGGTTAATATATATATTTCACTAATACCTAGAAACGGGCTTTGATAGTCTAAGGAGTCTCAAGCGTATGGGCCCTAACTTCAAAAGGAGTCGCCAATGTTATATTAATATATTATTGGTGCTCAAGACCTAACGCCAGAGAATCTTACACCTGGCGGAGCCAAACCCATAACCCCCGGTGCAACTTCTATCCTTTTAATCTAGTAATTTCTTAGGCTCTAGGCCTCAGTGGATTAGAACTGCTTAAGCTACCTATACCCTTATCATTTATCTTGTCCCTCGAACTGGCATAAAAAATCAGTAATAGAAACTTTATTTATTATGGCATTCTGTTGGAGCCTCTAATGCAAAATGGTTGATTGCAACTATAATGGAAATCTACTGAGACTTAGAAATTTGTTTGCTTAACCTTTATTTAATTATTAGCTATAATTATACCACTCCAGAGTACTGCTTAGTACACTTGAAAAGCACCAATAGAAAAGCTAGTAGGAAGGGATACTTAGACTGAATTCTTATATGGAAAGGATATCTTTACATATTATGCAAGAGCTGATCCAAGCTGAAGGGATTGTTTGAAAGAAGAAGATGACATTTTTGAGTATGCAATACTAAATTGAGCTTTTATTCTGTTTCTAACAAAAAAAAACCCTCTTGCCAAACTTATCCTTTTTCCAAGCTTATGAAGGAAACTGTTTTCATACAGCACCTAATTTACTTGAGTTTGAACCATGTGCTTTCAAAATATGACGCCTATAAGCCAACTAAGCGGAATGATCTGTTGACCATGTATCTTGGGAGCTAATAGCATAATATAGTAGATACTTCTCTAAGGACTAATTATTTTGTTCAGTTGGGCCATCTGATTGAAGGTGATATGCTGATGATCTGCAGGGCTTTATCTATAGCATGTCACACCAAGCCTCCAGAAGTCTTGATGTAAACTGAGGCCATCTTTCACTGATTAACTCCTGAGGCAAAGAAAAAAAAACATGAGACACAAACAGTCGCGCCATCTCTTCTGCAGAGATAGTTGTCAAGCAGGTGATGAAGATTCTTATTTTGTAAAGCGGTACACCACCACCATAACTTCATCATAACCCTGGAACACAGGCAAATCCACAATATTTTACACCAAAATTGAGGTACATTGCCCTTTCGCCTGTTGGAGGGGGTGGAGGAGCCCATTTCGTCCTGTTTGGTCAGATTTGGATCGGGGACACATTAAACATCCTTCAATCCACGCAGGGAGATCATTTGTAAGGCCTTCCAATCATACTCACGCTTTATTAGGTAAGCATTTCTTCACGCTAGGGTGTCCCATGGTGGGGGGATAGTGATGTACCACTATGACGTGGGAAATCAGGTCAGAAGGAACCCGCACTTTGTCACAGAAATAATTTACCCTATTTTTGGGAATACCATCCAGATAGGCCTTACCATCAATAATCTTAGATATAACCTTGAGAATTTTGGCGTCAGCTGCTTGAAAAGTCAACACATAATTTAAGAAAAAGCCCTATTTGGTAAAGAGATTTTATATGGGAGTGCTTGTCTCTATTTCATAAAAATATCAGTAACGGGTATGGTGCTATTGGGTTTGGCAACTTGGGTTTGAGTTTGTGTTTGTAATTAGTTTTGGTCTTGTAAAGTGTGATATAGGGAGCTACCTTGGCAATGGCTGGGGGAGAAGGTGTCATGACTTGCTCAGGAGAGATTATTGTAATTAACACAGAGTCACTAATAGAAAATATTTATTGTAGGGTTGTGACTAAGATTGTCTGGCAAATTATGTGTAACCCTTGCCATACTTGTACTAAAAAATTTAGTGTTCTTGAGGTCCCAATGAGCTCCTGTTTACCTGTGGTCTTTCTTCTTTGGCTTGCAGCACTACTAAAGAGTTTGGGGTCAATGCGCACCACTACTATATGCTTAACACCTTTTTACAAGAGATACCGCCAAAAAAAACATTGACTAAGGAACTGCAGCCAACACTTTATCATATATGTCTCAAGCGCGCTAAGTCACACTAAGCTTCCCTAATGAGTAAGCCACAGGGTGTTCTTTCACCTCATGTTCCTGCAACCTGGCGACGTCAATCTGTACCTGAGGCGTCACATGCCACATTGAAAGTCTTTTCCTCATCATCATGATGCAAAACTGGAGTAGAGGTGAAGACATCTTTTATTGCACAAAAGTTTTTTGACACTTAGGGGTCTGTAGGGCTTCGTTGTCTACTCAGAAGGTCAAGGCCTTTGAAGGCTGTCCGATTATTGGTCAAATGCAGTTCCAACAGAATTTTTTGATATAAGTTTCCTGAAGCAATCTCTCAACGGAAATTCTTTGTTGAGGCTATTATGTTCTCTCCAAACAGGAAAGATCTTCTGTATAAACAGGCATAATAAACACTAATAATAACAACTAGGAGACCTGAAGGTAACTTTATAATCAAAATTTAAAGATATTTACAGACTTCCAAGGTATTTTGGGCTTACCTAAGGTGAACTTAGCATGATAATTGGGAACAAGTAGGGTAAGGTGTCATCTTTGATGATGTGGCAGGTGGCATGGGTTTTCTTTGTAATTGTCTCATTTTTTCCAGGGCGGCCAATTCCAGTGACCTACAAATGGCAAGATCTTGACCAGCTGACTTGGTGCCTTTGTTAGTAGAATTGGCTAGTCCTTCTGGAAGTTGAGTTTCCTTTTACCAATTTAGTGTTTAATTGTTTAAGTCAGTCACAATGCTCATTGAATTGGTGGAGCTTCTACGACTGAGTTTCAATTTGGTTTGGGTTCAAATCCCGCTTGGGCCTGTCTGGTTCTCATTATTCCCAACTTGGTCCAAACAAAAGGGGTATTCATACCATTGAGGGGGTATAAAGGGGATGAAAGCTTAGAGATGGCTAAAGAATTCTTTAAAATTGTGAAATATCCCTAAAAGCTAAGCAGCTGTCTTTTTTGTCACAGGAGTAGGCCAAGAATGAATAGCATCTAGCTGTGAAGGTGTATTAGCTGACCATCCTTCAAAACTGGTTCCCCACGAACTATACTTTGTTCTTGTAAAATGCACATCTGGACGGCTTTGCTATTCCAGCCTGATGTAGGGCTGCAAGCCACAACACCAAATACTTACTATGCTGTTCAGCGTTAGGAGAGTGAATCAAAGTATTAAAACATATGTTATTGTACAGGAGAACCTGAGATCCCCTAAAGCATCATCTATATGGAGCTGGAATACTGCTGGAGCGTTTTTCAAGCCAAAAACATAGCCTTGAATTGATAAGTTCCATAGTGTGTCTGAATAGCAGTCAGCCACTCCTGGACAAACTTTAATTGCACTTAATAAAACTCATTAACTCAGTTAAGTCTATAAAGACTGTACACTTGGAAATGGCCGTGGAAATGGCAGCTTTTAGATGGAGGGGATATGGATCAGGAACTATGACGTTATTTTGGTGGCCATAATCTACTCATGGACTTAATGTGCCATCAGGTTTCTAGAAAACTACTGGTGGGAACATGGGGAGGTTTTCTTAATCATTCACCCTTTAGCTACCATGTCATCAATCCAAACTTTGAGATCCTGATTCTCTTGTGCCATGTATGGGTACAACGGGCAACGATTTTTACTGAGATCAAATGTCAACTGGAAGGTAATATCAACCTCCAAATGTTTAGGTAGGCGGTTGGTATGTTCAACTTTGAAAACAGATTTATAAGTTTCTAGGATTTGTGGCATAGTGGGAAGGTTAGCTACAGCATCTTATATGGAGTACTCTACTGCTTCCACTTCAATACCTGGGACCAAAGTGGGTAGCAAGAATTTACCCTGAGTAGATATGGGTGGTGAAAACCATAATGTTCCATTCTAAGTCAATGCTCACCAATAAGCAGCACCACCAACCACCAGAATCACTGGGCACAACAAGGGTGGGATTGCTGAAAAGTGGGCTACAAACTTGTGTTCATGCGCTCTGAAATTAAGAGGCTTGAAGAACGGCATGTGCTCATTAGGGATGTGGTAAGCTCCCAAGACAGAGTCCCCAGTAGTAACTGGTAGATTCAAAGCCTGCACTGTAACAATCAGGTTGAACCAATCGTTACATTTTGACTCGAGATTCAGAATTCTGAATCTCAAGTTGAAACGCATTTTGGGCTCTTTTGCAGTTTATGCAAGGTCCGTCGCTGAGCTGTTCCCCTCCCGAGATATTCTTTATACTCTTAGGGACCTAAAGAATAGGGCGAAAGGGCTCCTGGATGGGCGACCTTAAAAGGCCAGGCCTGCGCGATTCTGAACTCAGTTCAGTATTCTTTCTCATTTTCAAATTTTCCTAAATCCAAGGTTGAATTGGTATGAATCGAAACACTTACCATGAGGGAACCTCATATCAGACTTTTGGCGTCCATCTGCAAATCCGAAGGCAAGGTGGCAGTCAAAAACTGGGACGTTTTCGACAGTTACAAATATCACCTGACTCACCTCTTCCAACAATGTCCATGGTTTTTGGTTAAGGACCCCTCTATTAGTTAATATTAAATTTTAACCTAGGTTGAATATATATTATGTTATTAAATCTCAGAGCATGGTTATGGGTTAAAAAATCACACTATATCAAATTTATATATATGATTAAGACTTATCACCAAAAGATTTTTGTAAATGTGGCATTTATATAGAGGTAAAAGATCATATTTATATCTAGTTTTCTCTGCCTTTTTAGCAAACTAAATAAATATCGAATGGCATCTAAGCAATACCTTTCAAATTTGAGTTATAAGATTATTGGAAGGGAAATCAGCTTCTAGATTGGGTTGATGGAGCAACTAAGAGCATCTACTGACTGGTAAAAAGCTAACCAGACCTGATTTGCAAAATAAGTGGGATGAAGCCATGAGATAATAGTTATATGCAATCAGAGATAGTGTGGCAATAAATTATATCTTTACATTGTCTATATTGATTTAACTGTGATATTATGTAGCGTAAAGACTGGGTGTTTGTATTTTTAAAAGAAAACCAACATTCAAGATTAGAAAGATAGAATTTTAATTTTAGGTTTACATAGAAATACAGATAAGTTGTAATATATAAGAGAACTATTCATAAGAAGCAAGACTTTTAATAGTGAACTTAAGTTAGTCAGTGATACGCTACCAGATACATCTTAGATTTGTAATTTGAATTTCAAAACTATGATTTAAGCAACTTTCAGTTGATTAAAAACCTAATAACGTATTGGTTTTTAAAGCAGAAAATATAGTTGACTAAGTTATTCTAGTTTCGTATGTCAGGTTAATCATTAGCAACTATGAGTACCATACCAAATATCTCGATGGATCAAAAGATAAACGAACCTTAAATTGAAATGCTCTATCGATAGTTTACACCTAATCTAAAAGCAGTAAATAGTTCGGTGAAAATTAAACTTTGTCCTTCAGGTGAGGCATGGAAACGGAGGCTCATTGCGTCATTAGTTTAGCAATCCTAAATTAAGATGAAAGTATACCCCAGCTAAAAAAGAGAGGTACATAAAACAAGTATAATATACATACTCAGCTGATAATAAATATACGACTCTCCAAAGCTGTCAGATTGCTAATGAGGATTGAGGGTGGGTTTCTCCTTAATACTGTTCCTTAATAACTGTTTGTTGATACGTGTATCGAAGTTTTAAATCGCTTGTATTAACATGTCTAATTATATATGGTTCTTTCAATAGTGCGGTTATCGGTAATCAAGCCACATGATTTAAGGAGCTTAAATATTATTTTTTAAAAGGTAACCTCAAGTTTGGAAAATTGGTTTATACAGTGATAAGAAAAACCTTTATAACTACCGTAAGTGTGACTGCTTATGAACTGGTTTGTTATTAAAGGTTTGGGGCAGGCATGGTTGTGGCTGACACCTTTAAATAAATTGGATAGGATTTGTTTGTTATAAACCCGCTTTGTTTGAGGGAGTACACCTTAAAGTCTCTAAGAGGAATTTATCAAAAAACTACGATAAACTACAGTTTAGGGTGGATGGGGTATAAAATCTCTAATCATACACACATACATCAAGATGAAAACTTTAATCCTCTTTGTTGTCGCAAGTATTCAGGCTCAGATCCAAGTGCCTCCTGGCCGCATTGTAGGTGGTTATGAGGTGACCCCAAAGTTCAAATACCCATGGATTGCTTCACTTCAATATTATGGCAGTCACACCTGTGGCGGAACCTGGTACTCCGGCAACGTCGTCATATCGGCTGCTCACTGTGTTATTGGGGACATCTCTGCTTGGACGGCTAATGTACATCGGCATAACTTGAGATTGCCTGCTACTGAGGAGAAAGGCAAGTCGTTTAAGATAATTGACCGAGTGGCCCACCCCAAATATGAAGACTATGACAACGGTTTTGATGTTTCGGTTTGGAAAGTGAAAGGCAAGCCCAGCGAGCCTATCATTTCTCTGGATAAAGGGATATACTCTTCCACTGAAGATACCCTCCTCACAGTTATTGGATGGGGAACCACGCGCTCAAGTGGAAGCCTCTCCCCAACCTTACTTGAAGTCAAAGTTCCCGTCTTCAATGCTAAGAAATGCAAATCCATCTACCCCTCGCTTGATACCAAGTCACAGTACTGCGCTGGATATCCCGAGGGCAAGAAGGACTCCTGCCAGGGCGACTCGGGTGGCCCCATGTTTATCTCCTCCAACAACTCTTATACTCTGGTTGGTATCGTCAGCTGGGGTAGAGGTTGCGCCCTCAAAGGCTACCCCGGGGTCTACACCCGCATTTCCGCCATCTCCGATTTCATTGCTGAAAATATTTGATTTTCATCAAAATTCAATTTTTGAAATAAAAACGCAGACGACCATTCATTTACTTTGATAATGAGGCTTATCAATATAAAACAGTTATAAATTTAAACCTCAGTTTTATATTTGACATATCGACCGTATCTGGATCGCTCATAGTTTTTATCCTTTTAAAAACGATTGATACTATTTTATAAATAAGTTATCTGACTTATACAAAATCGGTATAGGTTGCTGCAACAGAATACAAACTTGGTGAATTTATGATTAATAAGCTACTGTAACTACCATCTAGTACTAAAAAAATAAGCTACTGTAACTAATGTAATAAATTCTTGTTTACTTCGGTAAGGAGATAAAATATGTTTATGATTTTCATTTTTTCATGAAGAAATCCCAATAAATTTACAATCTTATATGATCTAACCGATTCCATGTTAAATACAATCATATTATAAGCTGATGTATAGATGTTCTAGTTTCTAGATCTTATATATGACTTTTGAGCTAAGCTATCTAACCAGTTTTGATTACACATCTCCTTGTATAGCAATATCTTTAGTTTACATCCTTAATTAACATTGTCAGACTTTTCCCTTGCAGCTGAAACTAAGAATGTTTTAGGTTGAATTCAACCAGAAAGGGGAAATGTCAGTCATTTGTGATTCTCCAATGCCATTAAGAGCAATTTTAATAAAAATGTCAACAATATTGGACAAAAGACCCTGGGTAATTCTTGATGGAACCCCTTTAATTGGGGTAACACCAGTTTGAAACCTGCATAGGTACTAACTATAAAATCAAACAATCACATTTTGCTGACCACACAATGGACTTCAGGGCAATTATCAGAAGGCATTCTCCCCAACCACCACCAGATCCTTCAAACCACCTATGTGGGGGCCACCCCTTTTATAGGTGTAGCAGAGCCCCCCAAGGTGAAAGTAATTTCTCTTGTGGTATTTGGTTGTGATACATCAAAACCTTACTGCATTGGTACATTCTGCCCCAAAACCCCAACCTTTGGTTTACCAAAAATTGACTCACTTTTCACAAGATCTGATAGGATTGTAACCCATATTACCTAAATTGGAAGCATCAAAGCTATTCTAAAACTATCCACAAATTTCCTCTGACCCTAAAATCAGTTTAAGTACTGATAGTCAAATATCAGAAAACTTTCACTTTTTATTACCCCCATGCTCCTAATAAAAACCCTATAAAATCAAACTTTTAATAGTGTTTATTATATAACTTTTATCAAAAGCTCTTATGGGATCCAGCAGCATAAGCACCTGAGAGCTCAATCAGGCTGGATTCCTACAAATTGGTGCTCACTATAGGCAACCCCTGTACATTACAAATTCATCAAAGGTAGAGGCTACAACCATGAGTAACCCTCCCACTTTTCCTCATCACTTGGAATCTCGTTTATTTGCGCTGGAAAAGCAACTCACAAGCACTCTGTCCTAACTCACTGAACTTGAGCAGCGCCCTCTAACCCCATGTTTTAATGACAAGTATATCCCTGGAGAAAAGTATATTGCTACCTTTTTGTATGTTTATGAAGCTGCCATAGATGGTGAAATGGACGAGCAACAAGTGCAACACATCCTTCCTTGTTTAAGCTGCCTAACACAAGAAATGATAGTTTCTTACCTGGACCCTCTGCTCACCTGAGAAGAGGTGAAAAAGGCTCTTCTAGCTGAATTTGGATCCAAGAAAAGTCTATACAGGGAAAAACAGGCCTTTATGTGCCTTAGTATGTATGAAGGTGAATCAACCATTGCCTTTGCTGAACAATTTTATCTCGCTGCACAAAGGTATTCAACCTCAAATATGATTATCCTTAATGATGCTATTACTGACCTGTTAACTGGGTTAGTGTCTCAGCCTTCTCTAGACAGACATATCATCTCAGTGAAATACCACTTCACAAACATCCACAATACTAAAGAGGCTTTGGTAGAAGTGACTAAATTCCAATTATATGTCAAAACAAATGTCTCTGAGTTAGAGTTAGCTCACCTGTGACTATCCTCCCTTCTAAACCTGCTCTCTCAGTACAACTCAAAAAGTTATCACTCCTTCTTATGCATCACAGCCCTGTAAGCAAGTAACAACCATATGCGCGCACAGGCTCACTAAATCCGCTGTGCCTACCCCTCCAGCTAAGCTGATAAATGTGCGCCCTAAGTCTATTCAATCTCCTTTGGCCATCTCTCATACCTTTGTCACGGACTTACCAGTTGTGGAGAATACCTTTTGGGGACAAATCTGAGAGGGGTTATGATGACGTTGGTTACTACATACTGGGAGCCCCTGCGGAAATAGATGCGCCTGATCATTTGAACACTGGAGGTAGATGAGACCACTATACTTGAGGAGATGTATCTCAGTCAAAATCTATGGTGTCCAAAAGTGATTGACACTGCTGATGATGGGGATCAATTCTTATCTGGCTTGATACGCCCTCTTCAGCGGGTTCATCCTATATAATCCATCATGGACAAATACCCTGTAACCACTAAAAAGCTAACCTCCACCTTCCGGCTCAGGGAGGTCTTAGCTTTGTCACCTAAAACTTGGAGAAACGCTCACTAAGGTTGAAGTGGTCATTCAAAAGGTCTGAATACTAGACATCCTGGACACTGGCTATTCAGCCAACGTGATCTCCAATAAGCTTATTAAGAAGATAAAGCTAGCGCCTGACTTGGAGTATACATAAGAAATTGGAACTGCTGGGCCCACCAATACCCGTGCTAATGAGGCATACTCTTCCCTTCCCATTCAAATCTGGAAGCTTATCCTATCAGCCCCTGCCGTGGATTTGGATAACAACATATATGATATGCTTATTTGCACTTAATTTATGATTGAGTATGAAGGAATAATTAACCTTAAGCAAGGGGTCCTCTCATTACTCAACTACAAAGTCCTTTTTGTCCTATCCAATAATGCCCAACAAGCACAAATACCCTTGCCTGATCAAATACCTCTTTTCAGCTATAACCTTGCCTTATTCCACTTCAGGGCGCAACACAAAGAGATTACCTGATTATGTGATTCTGAGGATGGTATCTCTTTCTACGCTGCAGATTAGATCTCGATTAAGCCTGGTGAAAAAAGAGAAGTTGACACTAAGATCACGCTTCAAATCCCACGCCATTGCTTGTTGCACGATGTAAGTATTGAAGGTGTTAGTCCCTTTGAGACTCATGTCTTGCCTGGGATACTAGACCCAGCCTACCAGAGGCCTATTACCATTCTACTGGGAAACCTCACCGGCAAAAACATGATCATACAGAAACACCAGGAGATTGGCAGAGGCTTCTTACTCCCAGTAGAGGACATCGAGCATATCCACTCCATTAATTTTATGGCGAACTTGGGCTTACCCATGGACAACATGGTGTGTACCTTGCCCAATGTTCATATTTCTGATATGCTGACCTCAGAGAAGTTGGAAAAAGTTCATACCTTGTTAGACGACTATAGTGACATATTCTCCAAATCAGATACTGACTATGGCCACATGAAGGGTTGGTGCCACTCCATTGATGTGGGTGATGCCAGCCTATTAGGTTCAATCCTTATCATAATCAAAGGTCGAGTAACAACAGAGGAGGACGGAGCTTCAGCAGTTATTAGACGTGGGGTTACTCGTTCCTTCACAAAGCCCTTGCTCTTCACCTTTATTACTAATTAAAAAGAAAAATGGAGGTCATCGGATAGTTATGGATTACCATAGGTTGAATAGCCTCACTAAGAAGGAGAGATATCCTATTCCTCGCATTAATGACGCCCTGGCCCAACTCTCTGGCTCTAATTTCTTCTCCGCCATAGACCTGGCCTATGGCTATTGGCAAAAGGACCTTTCTCCTAAAGATCAGGAGAGATTCTCTCTTGTATGTAGTGAAGGTCTCTTCCAACCCACATGATTACCCCAAGGGTTGTGCAACGCACATGCCTCTTTTCAGCATGCAATGGATCATATATTGCAGGACCTCAACTTTACTTGTGTCATCGTCTATCTTGATGACATCACGGTGTTCTCAAAAACCTTCAAACATCTTGATCACTTGAAGGAGGTGTTTTAACGGTTACATACGTCTATTATTAAGTTGAAGCCTTACAAGTGCACCTTCTTTTAAAGAAAATTGGATTTCCTTGGCTACTCCATTTCCCAAGAAGGAATTCAACTCGTTCAGACAAGGTTAAAGCCATCTCAAAAATGCTGCCCTCTAAAAATCTACAGGATATTCAGGTATTTCTAGGGATGATGGGGTTTTACCATCAGTTCATTCCTAAGTTCGGTCAACTCAGTGTTCCCCTTGTCCAGCTAATAACCAAGAATACAACTTTTTATTAGGGTTTTGAACAAAAGGCAGTTTTTGAGACAATGAAGCAACTGTTACAACAACGTCATATCTTTTGGCACGCAGATTATAATAAATTGTTATTCTTGTTTACTGATTCCTCAGACTACGCTGTTGGGGCCATCTTAGCCAATTGGATGAAAATGGTGTTGACCATCTTGTATCTTATTTTAGTAAGATGCTGTCAAAGGCGGAACGCAACTACATTGTAACGGAGAAGGAGTGTCTTTTTATCCTGTTATATGTAAAGCACCACCGCCCTTTTCTATATGAAACCATCTTCACTATAGTTATGGACCACGCATCCCTAAAGTGGTTATAGAACATGAAGAATCCTACTGGTCGGCTAGCTCGCTGGGCTCTAAAGCTCTTGCCTTATAACATGAAGATTGAACACTGTGCTGGAACCTGTCACTTGAATGTTGATGGGTTGACTCATTTATCAGTCCTTCACTTGGATAATAGTGAGGTGGAGAGGTTACAAGACCTTTTAATGACCCCCAATGAATGGGAGGATGAGGATGAGCCTGTTCAGAAGATGTTAGCCCGGCACTCTCATAACACTAAAGTTGAAGATGAGAAGTTGTATAAGCAGGTGGGGACAAAATGGCTACCTTGCCTTCGACCTTGGAACGTGTACCTGCTATCTTAGAAGCACTATCCACCCTAGGTCATGGAGGGGCAAAGAAAACCTATGAGTGGATTGAGGTTCAGTTTTACTGGGATGGAATTATGGAATCTATCGGTGATGTTTTGGAAGCCTGCCTTACTTGTAAGAAGCAATCTGGTTTCAAGTCTAGATACCAATATCAACCAACTACCCCTCAACAACCGTTCCACACTATTAGCTTGGATGTAGTAGCTCCCATTCCTCAGTCTACTAGTGGAAATAGATTTATCCTAGTAGCTATTGACCACTTCACTAAGTTGGTTGAAGCCATGGCTCTTCCTGCTCAAAAGCTAAGACCACAACCACCTTCTTACACCAACACATCTTCACAAGTCACGGTTGCCCCCAAGTACTACTCTGCATTAATGGTAAGAACTTCACCTCCTGAGTAGTCAAAATTCTGGCCACATCTATGGGAGCACAACAACTTTCCTCAGCTCCATATAACCACTCCACAAATGGGACTGTGGAAAGAGCAAATGGAACCTTGATTTTCATTCTTTGAAAACTGGCCTCCTCTAATCCTATTCACTGGGATCAATATCTACTCAGTGCTCTTATGGGATACCGGATTAGCTATCATCAGATTTTAAAAATGTCTCCATTATGTGTCTTTTATGGGTGGGAACCAAGCATACCTGCCCTCTTAGCTAAGGACTTATTCTCTTCTAGAGTGGAGGAGCTGGAGAAAGTTATGAGAAGATTGGATTAGTGCATAACTCAACCCCAATCTAGAACTATGACCAATTTATTAAAGACATTGACAAAAGAAGGGCGGGCTGCCAATGAGTTCTGGACCCCCTACCTACCTTCCAAGAATCTGACATGGTGTTGTACTACCATAACCGCATCACTCCTGGAATTGGTAAGCTTGGATCTTTTTGGGATGGTCCCTTCAACATCATCTACAAGAGAGGACATGAGTATCTATTAAAAATCTCTAAACTGGTATACAATTAATCGCGTACATGGCCAATTCCTATGTCCAAATTCTCCTCCCAATATTCTCAAGGGTATGATGTCATACATTTGCCCTTTCAGCTGAAAACTAAGAATTTTTTAGGTCAAATTCAGCCAAAAAGGGGAAATATTAGCCATTTTTGATTCTCTGCTGCCAATAAGAGCAATTTTAATGAAAATGTCGATAATATCGGCCAAAAGACCCTGGCCAATTCTTGGAGTACCCCCATTATTGGGTAACACCAGTTTGAAACCTGAATGGGCACTAACTATAAAATTAGCCAATCAGATTTTGCCAACTGCACATTGGACTTCACAGCAACCCTTGAAAGGTATTCCCCAACCACCATCAAATCCTTCAAACCACATATGTGGGGGCCACCCCCTTTTATAGGTGTGGGGGAGGCCCCCCAAGGTGATAGTAATTTCTCTAGCAGTGATTAGTTGCAGTGCTTCAAAACCTTACCACATGGGTACATTCTGCCCCAAAGCCCCAACCTTTTGTTTACCAAAAATTAACACACTTTTCCCAAGATCTGATAGGATTGTAACATATTACCTAAATTGGAAGCATCAAAGCTATTCTAAACCTATCCACAAATCTCCTCTGACCCTCAAAATTAGTTTAAATAATGATAGTCAAATACTTGAAAACTTTCACTTTTGCTTTACCCCCGCGCTCCTAATAAAAACCCTAAAAGATCAAGTTTTTTATTAGTGTTTATTATATAATTTTAATTAAAAGCTTTTGTGGGATCCAGCGGCGTAAGCACCAGTGAGCTTAAACAGGCTAGATTTATACAAACATACTAAAGGTAATGCTAATCAAGCTAACCCCATCCTCAACAAACTTTAGTTATCACTATAATCTTATACTCTACACTATACCACTAAAACAAAACTTTCTCATTTTACTTTCTAGATAAATATCAATCTAAGAATGGAACAATGGTTTACTTATAAAAAAATTTAATAAATTAATTATTTAAGCTAAAAAATAACTTTAAATGCACTAAAAAATTTCAATTATACAAGTTTTATTGACAAACACAAAATTTTTTCAATAATGATATTTTGGAAGTGTCTTCATTATTATATATTCTATAATTTACATTCTATATGACCCAAATTAATCATTATTGTGGGAATCCATCTGACTTATGCTCGCTGGTGCTGAAATCCAGTCAATTTCTACAAACGAATTTAGTTGATTTATCTTTTCCAATGAATATTGAAGAATCACAAATAAATTAAAATATTCTATTTCCAAGTAGATCGGGCGTGAAAAAAACAATCATTCATTAGTTGCTTACCTTAGTATATAAGGTCATCAAAGGCTAATAGTGATAATAAAATTAACCTCAGTATAGATGGGGTATTGACGCTTAGACATTTTAGCAATTTGATCTATCAGTGCTCCATAAATTCGCCTCGCCTCATTTTGGCTTGATACAATATGATTGGTCCACCATAGGTAGGATGGAACCATGGGGCAGAGATTTGATATCTTGCACCCAATCATTCATTTTGATTGTATTATTTTCATGGGTAATCTCTGCCAGCTTTGGCTTGTGGTTAAATTTAATCTCCTTAATGACCCCTCAAGCCCAAAAAGGGGTTTTTTTGATAAGAAAAAGCCCTGAATTGGTGCTGGTGCTTGGGTGCACCTCCAACTCAGGTAGTGCATTCCTCTGAGGAACATAAGAGACATGGGCAACTCAATCTATCCTGGCCAATGGAAAACAAGAAGTAAAATAATTACTCCAAGTCAAATCATTTCACTAATAGTCAGGAAAATTTGTATATACTAATTTTGGACTATTTTCACCCTGAAACATTAAACTCACAGCTGAGAAGTCAATTTTATGACAATTATCTTTGTTTAAATAGAATGCATCACTTATTGATCATGATAAAATTTCTAAACATTGGTATAACTGTTCCATTATATATCTTTACTGAGTAGGCATGCAGTTTAAAATAAATACCAAAAAGGGTTATGAAAAAATATACATCTGCTTAATTATCTCTTCTAAAAGTTTAATAAAGCATTGGCTATAGATCTAATATTCTGACTGTGGTTTAATATGCTATTCTAATAGCAATTAATAGTATGATACTAATCTGCAGATTTAATTTAATTAGTTGCTTTTGTTATCTATATTTCTGTACAAGTTTTAGTTAGCTCAAAGTATCAGAACCTTTACACTACCTTTATGTCTACGTTTGATTGAGTAAATGCACTACAGCTGATGCTATCATGGTATAGTAAAACAGTACTTTGCTTTATAATTAGTATCAATCAATCTTGGTCATTCTTTCACATCGTTTTATTTATAATTTCTTTGATGAACCTGTATTAAATAGTTCATATGCTCGCATACTGTTTTATATATCAGCAATGTAAAACCTTATATTTGGCTAAAAATATTTAATCATAGTATGGTAAATTTTAATTAATTTAACTTTTTATTTAGATAACATTTTAGAGATCTTTTTATTGAAGAAAAGCACCTTTATAATTAACTAAGGATCTTAGATCACCACTTAAAGACCAACCATTTAAGTACTAATAATTATACAAAAAACATTAACCTTTTATATAATACTATTGTTCCATAAATTATATAGATTTTATATAGGAGTAAAATGTTCATAAAATGAGTTTAATTATGTAATTATTAGTGTTGCAAAGTTTCCTTATGCTAAACCTTGCACTAAAACTACTTAAACTTTCATCTAATTGTAGCCTTATCTCATAATCACTTCATTTTGTGCATTTTCTTCCTTCTAGTTGTAATGCATTTATGAAATAGACTAAAAATGTACTTTGAGATCCTGGTGTTATATTATTGTTAAACTTTTTTAATCGTAATTAAAGATAAGGATACTAAAGAAAGATTGAGTCCAAACTTTATTATTTTAGATGTAATGACTTCTTGAAATAGTTGGTAGATTCTCAATTTCTTAAGTAGAATTAAAAGATAAAAAGTATATTATGTAAGCCTTAGGGAACAACCCTTGTGACTAGATAGAATTAAAATCCCATTTCAAGCAAAAAAGGGATTTAAACTGGCAGCTGTACCTCTCATCAAACTGGGCAATTTAGCCCATGTAGTAGATGATAGGTTAGTAAAGGCGTAAACCTGAAAAAACTACAAAACTCTTCCACCAATGCTCATCACCAAAGAGCTGGTGAGTAAAATTCGTAAGGTGTTAGGAGGTGGCATTGTTTAGAAGCCATCATCAGCGGAAAGCAATTCATGTGTGTCCTCAATAGGGGGCCTCAATAGGTTCAAGTTCTTTTGGAAAATTAAGTTGAATTCTGCTGAAAAAAGTATTCAAGGGTTTTTGAACTCATATAATCCCATCCACCAATTTTCCCCAGATAATTTTTCAAATGAGCCCATCCACAACAAGTATGGGCGTGGTCAACCTTTCCCTACTCAATAGAGCTGGCCATATGTGGCCTGACCATGGATGCAACATGCTATCTGCTGGAGGCGTCAAAGCCATCATGACATGTGAGATCATGGTGGAATGAATATTAACACTGGAAAGTTTTAATGACAGTCTGACCGGGCAGTTCAGATATGAGTAAGTATCAGAAATGATTTTGTAATGTTAATCTGTCAGAACCAAATGATGAGAAAAAACTTTATGGTAGTGCGCTTAGCTCCAAATCCCTATTTAGTGAGTATACAGTGCAGCAGTCCCCAACAGATACCATTGTCACTTTATTTTTTCACTTCCATTTTAGATTTAGATAAAATTTCTAAAAAAACGATCCAAAGTTTAATTATGTGTGTATGAGTTCTGTTAAACATTTAGCGACAATGATTTTAAATTCTATAAATTCCTGGCTAGTCCTCACGGCTGTATTTTAAATTTTCCTCAATTAAATTGATGGCTGCGCCATAGTTAGACTGGCTGGTATTCAAAGTGTTCACTCACCTGGAGTTCCAGGTCGATCTTATTATTATCAGCATGCTTTATGACATAATGGGTTGACCCCAGTTATGGTCCTGTTCCACCCATTGCTGTACAGAGGGTTCTGTATTAGTTTTGTGTCACAAATGGAGACCCCATTCTTTTTTTATAGATTTTTACTCCAAAGTTAGAGAGTATCTCCTAACCCAGCCAGCAATGAGGATTCCTTCAATCATATGGGTAAAAGTGTTGGGCCTTATTGCTCTCCACGCTCAGGCCAGCCTGGGTAAGTTGCAAGCGTGGGGGTGTTGTTCAGCCTTTTGGACACATCCCCACCTCCCCAACATGCTGTTATGTGATCAGGTGGGAGCATTCAAGTGGTCTATTTGTATTTTCTGAGGAACTATTATATGTTAATCCGCTGGTGCCCTTGTGTATACAGTGAAGCAGCTGAGTTTAGGTAGATTAATATGGTGAATACCATGGCGTCTTCTACCAAGGATGACCTGGGGATGGTTTATGAATATCCCTTCCTTCCAAGGTGCGTCTCACATTTTGGTTAAGAAAGATGATCAAGATTACTTTCTGTACAAGTTAAGATTCAGTTGGGTGCTCACATGGTCTCCGTTGAGGCTCTCTTGAACATGGGAGCTACTTAAAAATTTAAGAGCTTGGAGGTTGTCAGGGGTTAATCTCAACTTGAATTTAGGATCCTTGGTTTAAGTGTGCTGTTGGTTTCAATGATCTGTTACCCAATGAGACATCACATACCATTCTCAGTGCATGGGTTTAGATTCTGTGATCAGTTCACTGTGGTGCTAGATTTGTTATCTCCCATTATCTTGGGCTGGTTGAGGGTGGTGGGTACCAAGTTTATATTGACCTGGAGCCCAAAATTTGTCATTTGAAAATTCCAAATATGAGGGGTAATTTGTTGATTAATATCTATTTCCTGAGGGAGCGGTAGGGTTGATTGTGTCAACCCCTTTATCTCGACGTTACCAGAAGATTCTCTCTCTTGCTTGGGTCAGTACAGGGACATCTTGGAGTTTTAAAAGCCCCAAAGGACTCACAGTTTAGGAAACTTTGCGGGATGAAGGCCTGGGGTACTGCTCCCACAGCATTAGGGATGTGTAAATCCAAAAACCACTAAATGTGGGCCCAATTACAATTTGGGTGTAGCTTGCACTACTTTAAAACTGACATATGCCAGACCTGTTTAAGTACTGGGCAGGCCGTCTTCCCAGCTAGGACAGGTGATATACCTCTCATCTCCCTTGTGGGTGACAATACATGATAACCCCCAGGTTTAAGGCCCCTGGAGGGGAAAAGATAAAGCCCTCCCCTTTAGCACCTTCTTTTTTAGTGTGGTTGTGCTCTACGGCAATTTTTTGTCCAGAAAGCCTTGTAGCCAATTGGTATAAAAAGAAATACCTTGCATGATCACATTTTCACCAGCTGGCTCACGCCAATTGAACTGGCAGCTAGCTGAGCTCCAGGCCACCTAGAAACCGTGGAATTTTATGTAGGCAGGTACATTGAAGCACAGCCAACCAGGATTGCCTCTCTCTTATCCTAAGGTCCGCACCTGTGCAACCCCAACTCGTGGAGAAGCCATTTGAAAGTCGCCATGCCCAACTCATACCCCCTCTTCTTTCCCATATTCTCCTCTCAGGGGTGGTAGAACCCATGAGAACAGGTTGACACTTTTATCACTACCATCTGACACTCTATTCAGGACACTAGAAGACCCTACCAATGTGCCTCTATAGGTTCTAGTGTACAATAATAACCATATTTCCATGAGCTTTCTCCAGTTGCGCCACGGGAAGGCCCCAGCTAACCTGATCTAGCTTTCAGTATAGGGAAAACTTCAATATGGAGAAGTCCAACCACCTTCCCTCATATTCTGATTATAATATGACCTTCCAGCTGACTGTCAATGTGATCAACATTAATTGTCTCCTGTATCCTTATATGGAGCAGGATTACAAGGACCTGAAGGTGTTGTTTAATGATATACTTGCGTATGGGTGGGCGTTTAAGGGGACAAAGCCTATCACATCTCTCATCATTTCACCCAGAAATCAGATGGGACGTTGAAACCCTGCATAGATTATGGGCATCTGTATAGTATAACTGTTCACAATCCCTATCCTCTTCCCTCGAGCAGATGATTAGCCAGAAAATTGCAAAATACTGGGTGTTTTTGAAGCGAAATCTCATAAATTCATTCAACCTGATTTGGGTGTGGAAGATCAGAAATGGTTTATACCTGTTTGGACCAGATGGAGAGTTCAAGTTCCGCATAATACATTTTGCCTTGAAAAATGCCCCAGCCACATTTTAGAAGATGATTGATGTGTCAGAAAATCAATCAAATGAATTCCTCTAACGATTTAAGCAGATTTGGGATGAAATAGGTCAATACCGGTGGAATGGCTTATTGACTAAAATCTAATGGATACTAGGTGATTGCTAGGTAGTTGCTCCCCAAATTGGGTTGAGCTGAATCTAAGTATTCCGCTGAGTTTGGAAGTTAGGACAAGTGGAGCCTATTGATGGCTCAAGATGGTTTATGGTTCACATGTGATTAGTAGCCAAGGGTGTCTCACTTAATTGGATCATTTGATGTCAACAGAATCTGAAAATTACAAGTCTGAGGCGGCTGATGTTGTTTCTGGCATCTCATATTTATTAAATTTACTATCACTTGAATAAGGCAATTCCCAAACAATCAACTGAGATGAGTCAAAGCGTGATGTTTGCGATATGCTGAGATATTCTGAGTTAAGCAAGTAACCAAAGTGGTTTCCAGTGCATTAAAAATCAATCTGAAGGTTGAATTTATAATTGACATTTTTATTTAAGTAATTTATATGGTTCATGGGCGACTGAAGGCCAAGGATGAAGCCAATACTAATTCAGACATCAGGAAGGATGGGGAGAGAGGGTCAATTCCAGGGAAGAGAGTAGCACAGCGGAAGGGTGAGAAGAATGGTTGGCAGGAAGGTCAAGAGATGAGCTGATAGGTTGGCGGTAGGTACAATAGCCCTTTTTTAAATAGTATAAATACCTGGCTCTTCCCTTTCAATAAACACCTCCCTTTGCCCATTCTCATTTATGATTTAAGTTTATATTTTTTGTTGGTTAGAAATGAGACTGAGGATCCCTGAATGACACGGTTGATATGCCAAGGGGTCACCCCGCGCTGCTGGCCCCATGCCTAAAGCAAATTGGCAATGGCTGACCAGTAACTATATTGGTTGGCCTGCTGACCAGCAGAACCCCTGTTGCAGGAAAGCAATTAAGTGACAATATGCTTTGTGACCTTTGGATCATCTGTTTATTATTGTTTATTAACACTATTATTGTACATTCCCCACCTCCTGTGCAGCATGAAAAGGACTTTGAGGCGGTGTTAGCTGTATTGCACAAAGCTGACCTCTTTGTATAAACCCTTCAAATGAGATCTCTTAAGGGTGGAGTTACAAATATGTGTAACTTGGTCTTGAAGGATGGATACGCAATTACATCCAGCAAGATTGAGGCCATCTTTACGTGGCCCATCCCTACCACTAAAAAGCAGTTGTGGAGTTTCTTGATACAAGCATATTTTTGAATAATTCTCCCCTGTCCTCTCGCATCTAACTGCCCTACTGAATCCCTTGACGTAAAAAATGTTCAGTTACATTGGATAATGGAGTGTCAATATGCGTTTGATGCCGTCAAGGAGGTGTTTGCGGCACCACCTATTCTTCATTGGGCCAACCCCACTTAGCCTTTTTTTGTCACATGTAAATCCTCTTCAGCTGCTGTGGAAACGGTAAAGCTTCACAAACATGCCAGGGTGTAGCAGCTGATCACATACTTTTCCTACAAATTCACTACGTCTGAGCAGTACTAGGCCAGTAATGATAAGGAGTTGGCCATGGTAGCCTGTTTGCATAATCACTGGCAGTACCTTCCATAGGGGAAACCACATGAGGTGATCATATGTATGGATCATTAGGTGCTGATGTATTTTCATAAACCCCAAAGTTTGCTCGCCGGAAAGCTTGGACTTTCCAGGACTTGTAAAGCATTAATTTTAGTATGAGTTTTTAAAAGGCACCTTTTATATTCTCCCTCATCTGATGAGTTGTAATACTTCCCTGAGTCCAATGCAGGAAGAAACGAAAGAGTTGACTATGGTGATCCCTTCTGTCCAGATTCTCACAAGTTTCCTCCCACAGTTTTGAGGGCTGACTGGCCGCCAAAGTTGCCATTGGTATCTCAGGTACTAGATGATCAAACCTCCTGTATGGAGAGGTTGAGCTGTTGGACCAGTTGGGTGCCCTGGGCCACAAGCGTACCTATTTCTCAGTAATAAAAGGTCAGTTTATGTTTCTTGCCTAGGTGTGGCGCCTCCCTACCTCTGAGAAAATGTCATCTGCACTTACCACGATCCCCTGGCGGTGGGTCACTCCCAGGCACTAGAAGTGCCTTAATCTGATAAAATGAGCATTTAATTGTCTGGGAATCTTCAAGGAGGTGACGTTATGGATCACCAGTTGCATGATTTGTGCACGCACTAAATCATATTGATAAGAGAGCGAAGTACTCCTGCATCCCTGCAGCAGGCACATGGACTATGGGCTTTGGTATTCATCAACTTCATGGTTGGATTCCACGTTCCAATGGTTTTCGTGCAATTATGGTAATAGATGACCTCTTTATGAATAATCCCTCTTTATTCTTTGCATGTCTGCCTTTCTTCTAGGGAGATGGCTCAGTTTTTCATCGGCCATGTAATCTTGATGTTTGGCTTACCCCAGGAGGTGGTAAGTGATTGGCGCCCACAGTTTACGGGATGGTTTATGGCCACTGTTCTGACTATTTTAGATATTCAGACATGCTGGTCTTCGGTTTATCAGTCCATTCAGATGAGCAGATGGAAAGGGATAAACAGTTTTTCAAAAAACACCTGCACTGTTATGCTTCTGCTTCACAGGATACTTGGTGTCCAATATTCTCCTGTTGCAGTTTTCATACAACAAAGCCCCACATCTGTTGATGGGGTCCTCCGAGTATGGAGCGACCCTAGGGTAAAATCCTTCATTTCTTGTTGATCCATGTACTCTCCCTATGTTCCTGCTGCTAAAGAGCGGATGCGGCAGATCTGGACTACCCAATCTTTAATTCAGGAGAACTTAAAAAGCAATAAGTGATTACAAGCGGTTCATGGATCAAATGGCTGCCCACCCATGAGATTATGGTGGGGTTGTAGGTGATGTTGGATATGTGACACTTTTAGTTGAAGGTCCCCTCATGGAAGTTTATAATAAAGCATTATGGTACTCACACGGTGGAAAAGGTTCTCAGCAAGGGGCCTTCTGGTTGGCCCTTCCTGACCATTGGAAACAGCACCCAGTTTTTCATGCTTCTCAGTTGTCCCCATTTCAGTGGCAGCACCAGCTGACTTGAACCTGTGATTATCAAAGTGTTAGAGGAGGTGGGGGCGGAGGCCATTCTGGCATCGTGGAATTCACGTTGCTCAGTGCATATTTGGTGACTTGGAAGTGATTTTTCCTATTAGAACAGCTGGGTGATGCTCATGATTGCGCGATTTTTTATGACTTAGTGGAAGCTTCCACACCACTCATAAGGATTCTCTATACACCCTCTATAAGGTTGCCGCTATCTTAGCTATCAAGTTGCCCAAGGCTTTCAAGGATTTTGCGCTTGCCCAGGTCTCAGTTAGTGTCAGGGGGACGGAAGATGATGTTTATACTGGAAAGTCAGTTGGGATGCAAAAGCACCCAAAAGGCGAGCCATAATGACAGGGGCATTGCCGTTTGAATGACGTTATGGTATCTGGAAAGGTGTGTGAAAAAAATTGAGGGTCGGTGGGCCATAAGCGTGATAAGAAGCTCCACAAAGAACCAGGTCATCGCGGCTCAAGACCCAAGGGACTAAGGCGTTGAGTGTTGTAAGATCAGATTGGGGATTTAGGGCTCTCCATAAGGGACTGAGTTTGACAATATGGGCGAGGGGATGGATTCTCGCTTGCAGTGGAGATAATTGAGCCCAAAGGATACCAATATCCTGTCTGCGGATGGCCTCTACAATATGGTGTTTTCCATGAGATCTTTAGCACAATAAACCCACTCAACTGCGGTAGGATCTAGAGTTACTAGCATGACTGGGATTGACCAGTTGATGTTAAGCCCATGAGGCTACATTATAGGAGTTGCAGTGATTAGTAATGGAAAAACTAAAGTAAATCAAATTAGTGGGAACTTTGGAGATTTTTAATGAATGGTAAATTAAGAAAATTGACTTTTATTCTTCAGTGTGTTACAATTTTCTTAAACAGACGATAATTTTGGGGAATAGTTTAGAAAACATGGGATTGGGGCGCTCAAGATTTGACCTTACCCAGAGAACTACAGAATAAGGGGGAAAAGAAAACAAGCTTAGTTTGAACTAACTTCAAAAGAGTTAGCAGCAGGCCGAGTTGCTGTCAGTTTATCATCAGATGCCCAAATTGCGGGTTTACCACGTTTTTAATGTTAGCGCAACATAATCTCGCCCAATGGGCAATTGGAACCTCCCAAGGCCACCCCACACAGGGGAAGTCCCAAGAGATCAGGAGCAAGTCAGGGTGCCCAATCTTTCCGCACCTGGTTGCTCTGGCATCTATAAAGCTAGGCGTGATCCATCAAATGAAGTTTTATAATTGAGAGGAGGATTTGAGCTGGAGGTACCTTTTGACAATGACCTATGCCATCTACAAGTTCTGCCACTGATTTGACATGGGGCACATTCTTCATATATGGTACACACCTGTTGGGATTTGTTTCTGATATCTTTGGGGCAGGTTTTAAACCATTGACAACATTTTCCGATGGCCTAATGCCATTGGTGAGTTTAGCTGGGGATTTGACACTAGGCGTTTTCTTCATATAAGGTACACGCCTGTCAGATTTGTTGCTGAGGTTTTGCAACTCTCAAACTTTAATTTTGAGGGCTCATTGCCATCGACTTTATGTGGAGTCTTTGCCCCATGAGGATGCCATCTTTCTAATATTTTGGCACAAATTCCTTCAATTTGCTGAACTAATCTGGCGGAAGTACATGCTGTGGACAGGTGACAACATCTTTAAAGGGAGGGCTGTTACCCATTGCTCGTCTACCACATTGGAGAGATCACCCTGTGAGATGAGGGGGACAGCTGCCCTCCTTGGACCCTTTTTTGTGGGGAACAGGAACGCTACTCAGTACAAGCTTAGGGGAATCTTTCCCAGACTTACATTACTCTTACCTTTTGCAAAAAGGGCACCACCACTGGGAAATTGAGCGAGGGCCGCATTTCTGTGGGCCTTAAGCACTTAATCTACATTAAAGTAGTGATATTTGAGGGAGGATGGGGAGCGTCTGGGTGGATGACATGGAAAGCCTTGAACAGCTCCAAACAGTTGGCACAATCTCAGGCACTGATCCAACTGTTCCCATAGGGCGGGTAGTTTTCCTTGTGACGAGATATTGACTGATCTACAAGATTTGGGGAAAAATGCCCTGCATATAAGTCTGGGGGGAGCGACCCCTCTGCTTGGACTGAGAAGTTTTTTCATTTCCTAATAAAAAGGGTCAAAGAAGGCGGCTGTACCTCTCGTCACACAGATTGATCACGCCCATGTGGTAGACAAGCGCTAGGTAACATCTCTCCCTCTGAAGTTCCTCCCCCAAGTACCCACGCTTGCCTCAGCCGAATTAGTTCAGTGAAATGAGAAAATTTGCGCCAAAAAATCAGAGATTGTCACCCTATGAGATGAAAGGACGTTATGAAGTCAATGATGCCGAGCCATTGAAATCAAAATTAAAATGCCTTACAACCATGGTAATGAGGCCTGAAAGGTTCTCACATTTGGTAGATGAAGAATTAAAGGGTGAATCCTTGGTTACAATTGACAATGGCATTAGGTCATTAAAATATTGTCAGTTTGAAACTTACTCCAAAATCTATGAGGACAAAGCCAATGGGTGCATATCTCATAGCTGGTTTTTGTCAAGCAATAAATTTTTGGTCAAAATAGCCAATGGCATCAAGCCTTTGGTCAATGAGGTTGATGACTCCAAACTCCCTTCAAAGTCTTTGGGGACAAAGCCCATCAGGCATATGCCTCCATTAAGAACTCTTGCTGATAGCTCAAACCCCTATCTTAAAAATCTGGATTATTATCCGGTGTTACCCACTTGGCTAAATAAACCCCCCAGTGACAGGCACAGGCAGGTTGGCCATCCTGACCCCATTTCTGAACCGTTGGGACCACCCCTATGTGGGGCGGCCTTGGGGGATTCCTGATGCCCATCAGGCCAGATGCCATAATACTAATTGTCAGAAATGCATTGAAACTTCAAGTTAAGTATTTGCAATTGAACAAATAGTGACTTGACTTGCTACCAATTCCTTCAATGTCAGTTCAGAGTGAAGTCATTTTTTCCCTCCCTCAAAAATTCGTTAAGTTAGGTCAAAATCTATGTCCCCAATCCCATGCTGTGATAAGCTTTCTAAATCAAACACTATTAAATCAAGGACATTGCACTGATGAAATTATTGGTTAATTTATTAGGATTTAATTTACAACAAAATTCCCCTTAAGTTACCAAAATTCTAAATTTACTTCAAATTTTTTGCTGAGCTTCTGATGGCACTAATGTTGTGGTACGTCAGCCCCTATATTGTCTGGAAAATACTGGTCATGATGGTCATAATAGCTCCATCTTTAGTCAACTGGGTCTGTCGAGTAAGAATCAACTGGGAATCTAATCCCGTTGTTGAAGCCATCCGCTAAAATGAAATTGGGATCCTGTGGGCTCATTTTATCTCTTCTTCACGTGAGGATCCGCCCCCTCACCTCTGCTTTTGTGTCCAACCCTCCCTTGGAGTATACCAAAGTATCCAGTCCAATAGTTCAATTTCCTGCTGCAAGGGCCGCTTGCTCTGGAGTTGTATCAGCCTGGTTCATTGCCAGGTTTCTTTTCAAGTTTGCCTCACATCAATGTGCAATTGTTTCCCATCTTCCTACGCCATACAATGTCATTTAAGCAATGCATCTGGCATTCTGGCTTGCTTTTTGGGTGCTTGTGCATCCCAACTGGAAGGCCAGTCAAAATTCATATACCGTTTCCCTGAAATCCTATATTTCAGCTTCCTCTGCACCCTCAATCACAATAGAGTCTGGCTCTGAAGGGATTGCCCCTTTAATGAGGACAGTTAAGACACATGGAGACTGGGTGTTTTTTCCAGTAAAATGGCAATTTTAAACAGAAAGCTCCATCACCAAGTCATCTTCCACGAAGTGTGAACCCAGGCGTTTACTTGCGAACTTACTTAAGAGCACCAGCATCCAAAAATGGCACGTGTCAAGCATGACATATGAATCCACATTTATTACATGAGCCAGGAGCCGCTTCCAATCTGAAAACCATTTGTAGTCACTTATACTCTTGTTTAGATGCTCCTGAACCAAGGACTTTATGGCCCAAATATGCTGGGTGTGGTCGCAGCGTCTGGAACCTCTGGGCAAAGGCACGGGCCAACTGAGAAATGTTGGGTTTTACTCAAGGTCACTTCATATGGGGAAAAACCAGTGGATGTATGCATTTCGTTATTATATGCAAACTGAGTGAGAGGAAGGTCATCAGCCCAGGTGTTTGACAGCAGAGTAGCACCGCAAATACTGCTCTAAGATCTGATTGACCCTTTCAGTTTGTCCATCTGACTGGGGATGGTATGCAGTGGAATAATAGGATGTAATCTTCAAGATTGCCTAGAGCTCATTCCAGAATCATTTTATGAACTGGGGCTTGCGGACATTTAAGATTTCCTAATGGAGGCATAACATGAAGAGCACATGTTGCACAAAGATATGGACCGTTTCCCTAAAAGTAATAGCAGAGGTGCATGGTATGAATAGGGAAATATTTATGTAGCTTTTGACAACCACCATTACCACTATAAGCCCAATAGAACTGGGAAGTTCAACAACAAAGTCCACGGATTTTGATGTCCGTGGACCCTCTTCCTGTTATAGTGAATGAAGGATACCATCTCTTCCAGACTGATCCAACTTAGACTGCGTGCAAGTTACACAGTCTGTGATTTATGCTGGAACATCTATCAACAAGCCCGCCCAATTATAGGCACGCTTGATTAGGTGAGACACTTCTTATTCCCTGGATGTCCAACTGCAGGAGGATCAAGACAATCCTGAACCACTTTGGCTCAAAGGAGGGGAGGAATCTAAACCCACAACTGAAAGTGAATGAGGCCCTCAGTCAGAGAATACATGGAATGGTTTGAAGCTGGGAGGGACAACCCTCCAGAAAATCAACACCTTCCATACATGCCTTTTAAGCTGCAAGTACCCGATAAATTAGGGGCACATCCAGAGCCAGGTCTTCTAATGAAACCATAGGAGGTACAATAGATAAGATTTTGTGGAGGTAATGACTGTGGCCAAATCCGCCTCATCTGAGTCTGCTGGACAATGCGTCAGGTTGCGGCTTAATAAGTCAGGAAGGACATTTAACCTCCTTTTACAAATATATATGAATTTAAAGCTGCACAAATCCAACTAGTTTTATGCCTGCCGGTTTGCCATCCTCTGTGGCTTATGGAAAAACATAAGCCTTGATCAAACATTTTTAAAAGTCAACCCATGTGAATGCCCTGCAGGAGAGACCGCCAGTGGGTCAGGGCCCATGTTATGACAGCCAGCACTTTGTCATAGATGGACCAGGATTGCTCAGTGGAAGAAAAATTACAGGAAAAAAATGCAACTATGTGTTTCAACCCTTAAGCTCTTGAAGCAAAACAGCCCCTACTGCAGCAGAAGATTTTAACATGCAACAATATTGGTCTTAGAGGGATCTGCGTGCTTGAGGATAGGGTGTGACAAAAAACACCTCCTTAATTGAGTCAAATGCCTGCTGGCACTTGGGCGTCTACTTAAAAGGCACTTTCTTGCCTGTTAGGGGATAAAGTGGGGCAGCCAGCTGGGATAATTCAGGAGAGAATCTATTTAGAAATATTTGGTGCAAGAAGCTTCTCAATTGTCATTGGTTTGTTGGAGTTGGCTATTTGCGGATGGCGTCCAGCTTGCTAGGAGGAATACCATACCCATCTTTGAAGATGATGTTACCCAATAATGTGACTTCATCCCAGTAAAACTCACATTTGAAGGTTTGAAAAAAGACTCGACCTATGCAAGACAACAACTACCACTTCCAAGTCCTTTGTATGTTGTTCAGGAGTAGGGTAATGTACCAGGATGACATTGATATATGCTAATGATCAGGTAAACTGGAGGTCACCTAGAACACTATCAAATATACTTTGGAATGTGGCGGGTGCAAACTAAAGCCCAAAAGGCATTACATGAAAGTTAAATATGCCTTATCTCATCTGGATACCGGTAAGCCATTCCTGACCTCCCACCACCAAAAATGATTAAAGACATCAATAAGGTTAAGTTTTTAATACACTTGCGACTTGGCAAATACCTGAAGGATTGTTTGTTCCAAAAAGCAGTGAGTAGGGTCATGGACTGTTATATATTTAAGGTGCAAGTAATCAATGCAAGGTTGAAGGGAACCATCCGCTTTATTATCAAAGTCAATGGGAGAGGCGAAAGGGGATTTCAGTTTAACAACCAACCCTTCTTGAGCATGTCATCCAACCAGTCATTAAGGGTATCCTCCTCCTAATTGGTATGCAGGTACAGCGAACAAAAAATGTTTACCAACTGCACTGTAGTCTTGAGCTTCAATTCAGATTTATATGTGGGAAAAGCAGTTGGCTTTTTTGAAATTGAAAAATGCTCTGATAACTCATCATTGCATCAGGGAAATTTGGCGGAAAACTGATGGGAGATACAAGGGTTGTAACTGATCCGCAATTTCGAGCCTTGGAAAGGGTATCAATAAAGGAAACTCCACCACCATCTAACCATTAAAAAACAACAACATGTTAGATTCTAAGTGAATTATCACATACTGCCAATGCCACCAACCCACACCCCAAAATCACTGGGAACACAATATTAGGCATTGCTGAGAAGCGATCACACTTTTTAAAACGGTGAACTGAGAAGGATACTATGGCTATACTTCATAGGATGGCTGGGAGGCCAACGAGGCGACCAATACCGCAGTCCCTAGTCCAAGTAAAGATCCAGCTTCTGGGCCAGCTCCAAACTCATGAAGTTTCACGCTGCCCCATCAAACAAGGCCTCAAAGGACACCTGGTGTGCCCCAATGAAATATTTCATTGGTAATAAAAATTAGGCATTATTCTGTTTATTGGCAGATGCGGTCATTTGGCTGACATCATTGAGATTGTTACTAAAGGGGAATACAAGTCACTTTCATAGGTTCAAAAATTGGGCGAATAAGGGGTGCATCTCATACTCTTCATACTACATTACCGCCACCTTGCCAATAAGTGCGCTGGGGTAAACCAACTTGGGCGCGGGGGCTGCATCAGGACCTGGAGCCATAATGGATACTGCTTCAACGTTAGGGTCAGATCCCAAGGTCAAGTTAAGAATACAAGCATGAAGTCACTTTTCTGAGGAGTAAAATTTTCAGGCGGAGAGCTGCATTAATAGAAATAGCTGACTTGCAAATTTGATCCACCTTTTACATAGGGGTAGACCAAACAATGTGATGGGCAGAGACTAGATCTAATGCAGTTTGGAAGACTGCTTAGAGTATGTACCCATGAAGATTCAGAGCTGGGGCCTGCTCTTAGAAGGTTGAGACTAACGAAGCCATACTAGGGACTTTGGCAATCATAGAAAAAATTATATAATCATTTGGAAATGGTACCGGGGATTTCAGAGTAGCCAAAACTACTGCAATAAGTAAGGTGAGATCATCTTCCTGCATAGAAGAACATAGATTACCTCACACATTGATGGGCTTCACCTTCAACTGTATCTAAATGATCCTTCCCCTGCTGAGCACTTGTCAGAGAAGCAGTACTGGTATGTGCAACGGAAGAACGCATTTGCACCTCAGTAGGGGTATCAAGGACATGACTAGCACCGTCCTGGGAGGGAACACCCAAATTCCCTCCTTGAGGCTGAGTTGAGGGAAGAGTAGCGGGCAATGGGGCCATGATACCATGGAAAAGTTCCTCTACATCTATCTGGGGTCTTATCACAAAATTGGTGGTGGACCAAACGAATAACAGAAGGCAGGCTACTGACTGCACATTCATATGGTTAAGGGAGATAAATGCTTCACCCATCTCTTAAAGAAGGGCGGAAAAGGGAAGAAATAATAGACGGTCAATTATGTCTGGGAGATGGCAGATAATTTTTATACTGGCCTACCAGTCAGTATGAAAAGCACCCTTAAGGTGAGCCAGATTGCCAGAGGCATTGCTGCTCAAACAACGTTATGGTATATGGAAAGGTGAGTGAAAGTGAGGGCCAGCAACCCATAAGCGTGAAAAGGAACCTCAAAAAATCCAGGCTGTTGTGGCTCCAGGCCCAAGGGACTTAGGCGAGGGAGTTGCAAGATCAGATGGGGAGTTTTGAGACTCTCCATAAGGGGAATAAGTTTGACAACACGCGTGAGGGGGCGGATCCTCGCTTGCAATGGAGATAATTGAGCCCAAAGGATACAAATATCCTGTTAGTGGATGGCCTCTGCAATTGAGGAGTGTTCCACGAGATCTTTAGCTGATAAGCCCACTCAACTGCAATAGGAGATAGAGTATAAGTATTACTGGGATTACCCAGTTAATTTTGGCCTCATGAGACCACATTATAGGAGTTTCAGGGATTTGGCAAGGAAAAATTTAAAATAAACTCATAATAACGTATTTGAGTTTTAATCAGATGGAATCCTCCAATGATTTATCATTATATAAGAGGATATGGCCAATCCTGGCGGAATGGTACATCAATTGAATTTCTGGTGTTTATGTGGTCACTTGAAAGTTGCTCCCCAATTGGGGTGAGCCAAATCTAAGTATTCCGCAGGGTTTGGAAGTTATGATTGGTCTAAGCTAATCATTGGCCTGAATTGGTATAAGAATCACCAGCGACAAGTAGCCAAGGATGATTCATTTAAGAAATTTATTTAACGTTGGGAGAGACTGAATATTCTGAGTTCAAGGTGGCAGAGTTAATTCTGGCGCCTATATAATAATTGACTGTTGCCCAAAAGGCGATACCCTGAAGAGCAACTGAGAAGAGTTGAAATGGAATGTCAGCAAGAAGCTGAGATATTCCATATCAAATAAAGTGACCAAAGTTGTTTCCATCACATAATAATCAACTTAAAGGTCAAATTCAAATTTGATTTTTATTTATATACAAGTAATTTATACGGCTCAATGGTGACTTAAGGCTAAGGATGATCTGAAACTAATAAAAACAAAGAAAAGGACAGGGAAAGAGGGTTGATGCAAGGGAAGAGAGTAGCGCAGCAGTAGGCTGAGAGATTTGTTGGCTGGAAGAACCAGTGATAAGCCAATAGGTCAGCGGTGGGCGCAGTAGCCCTTTTGTAAATATAAATACATGGCGCTTCCCTTTCAATAAATATCTTTACCTATTCTCCCCTCTATTTTATGTTTATTCTTATGGATGGGGTGAAGGCTGGGGATCCTCAAATGGATCAGGTGACACACAAGGGTTCAGCTGATGCTGGCCTCATGACCTAAGGTGAAATGACAAGGGTCGGTCAGGCTTCATACTGGTTGACCTGATGAACATCAGACACACTGTCAATGGAGAAGCGATTTTTGACAAGAGGGAAATCAAGGAGCTTTTTAATGAAAGGTAAATTAAGAATTTGACCTATATTATCAGTTTATTATGACTGCTTAAATAGACAATCAATTTGGGGAATAGCTTAGAAAAACATGGGTTTGGGGCCCTCAAGATTTGACCTAACCTGGCTAACTTCAAGCAAGGAGGAAGGAAAATGAGCTTAATTTGAACTGACTTTTAAAGAGTCAGCGGCAGGCCAAGTCACTATCAGTACACCTTGGATGTGTTAATTGCAGTATTACCATATTTTTGATGGTTAGATGATGGAGTCTTACCTGACGGCCAGTGGGAACCTCCCAAGGCCGCCCCACGTAGGGGTGGTCACATGATGTCAAGAATGGGTTTAGGTTGCCCAACCCACCCGCATCCAGTTGCTTTAGTGTCCGTTTAGCCAAGTGGTACTCATCAAAAATTTTGATATCCGAGATATGGTTCAAAGCTGGGGGTAACTTTCAACAAAGATCCAACGCCATTGACGAGTTCCACCAACAATTTGACATGAGGCGCATTCTTCATATATTGTACACGCCAACTGGCTTTGTTTCTGTTATCTTTGTGGCAGGTTTCAAACCATTGACAACATTTCCCAATGGCCTGATGCCATAAGTAAGTTTAGCCAGGGATTTGACACTAGGCGCATTCTTCATATAAGGTACATGCTATCAGGCTTTGATGCCAAGGTTTTGAAACTCTTGGACCTTAATTTTGAGGGCTCTTTGCCATTGACTTTATAAGGACCCTTTGCCCTGTGAGGGTCCTGACTTTCTAACATTTATGGTGGTGATCCCTCAATATGCCAAACTAATTCGGCGGAAGATGAGCAGAGACAGGTGGCGGCATCTTTAAAGAAAGGGCTGTTACTCATTGCATGTCTACCACATGGGATAGATTGCCCTGTGAGATGAGGGGGACAATTGCCCTTCTTGGACCCTTTTTTGTGGGGAATGGGAATGCCACTCAGTCCAAGCAGAGAGAACGCTCCCCTGGACTTACAGTGAGATTGTGACCCCAGTTCAACAAGGAAAGGTAATGTAAGACTTGGGAAATAATCCATGTGCTTATTATGGGTAAATTCTCCATTTTGGACAAAAAATGAACTAGAAGCTGATGACTATCCCTCTCATCACCCTGGGGTGATTTAGCTTACTTGGTGAAAAGATGTGGGTAATGACATATTTCTTTGAATTAATCCTCTTCCATCTATTATCACAACCAAAGAGTTAATAGTAAAATATGAAGGTGTGTCAGGAGGTGGTCATGGTTAGAAGCCGTCGCCAGTGGAAGGCTAGTCACATGTAACCCCAAGAGGGGAATTTATAGGTTAAATTTCTACTGGAAAAGTTGAGTTAGTATTGCCAATAAAAATGAATTAAGTTAGCTTTGGGCTTGGAGATGACAATCTGCCATTTATTCTACCAGTTCTCTTAGATTAGATCATCCTAAACAGGTATGGGCGTAGGCAAATCTTTCCCTAACCAATAGATTTGCCATATGTGGCCTGGCCATGGGCGCAACCTGCTTTCCGCCTGAGGTGTCATTATCACCACTACAAGTGAGATTGCAGCAGGGATTACTATACTCGCTAGCAAATTATAGGCCAATATGACTGGACGTCAGATATGAGTCAGTATCAGAAGTTTTTTAGGATGGTAATCCGCTGACACCAAATCACAAAATATTTTTTGAAAGTATTGCTCCTAGCCCCAGTTCCCCATTTAGTGAGCATATAAGGCATTGGTCCCTGACAGGTACCACTTTCGTTCCATTTTTATTTCATTTCCTTACTCAGTTTTAAGTAAAATTCTTACAAAACAATACAAAATTTTTTATGAGTGTAAGAGTTCCATTATATATTAAGTAACAATGACTTCCAATTCAAGAGATCCCAAGCTAGTCCTTATGGTTATCTTTTTCATTTCCCATCCATCAACATGGATGGCTGTTCCTGAGGTATTTTGGTTGGGGCTCTGGGTGTTCACTCACCCAGAGTTTCAGGCTGTTCTTATATTATCAACATGCTCCTTGACATCTTACATACTTATCAGAAAATACTAAAAATACTACCTGTTTAATGTTAAGGTTGTTTAGCCTTCCAGGTTGCATCTAGTTTAAAAGAATTCTGTACATCTCAATAAAGTTTAACAATACCCAGTTGATGGTAATGAATTCTAAAGTCTCAGCTGCAATAATTACTTTTAAGAGGGACACCCTAGGGATTATATGAGGTGTAATTGTTCAAATAACATGCCAAAGGTCCCTACAACAAGACAGAAGGCTGCAGTAGAGGCAACCGAGGTCTTACTTGGGCAACCTCAAGGGTGGGAGTGGCAGGGAGGGCGACAACCCCTTTAGTGTTTGCAGCTTTAAAGTATTATAGTAAAATAAGGAGAATTGTTTTATTTAATAATGATTGAGGGTTTGCAGCCAAAATAGTACAGATCATAACCAAAATGGGATGGATCAATTGAAAAAAGTAGTTGACAGCATCCGCAGCCTGTGCAATGGATTGGCAATTAAAATCGCGGAGGTAATTATCCAAAAACTCATGAAGGGTGGGGAGCGATAATGGATCAAAGGATCAAAACGTCGCTCAGCAATCTCTATTATATTTCAAAGATGGCAGCGTGCATTGCAGATAATTTTGGCAACATTTAGAGGCAGCGTGGAGGGCGTATTCTATAACAAAGGGTTCAAAAACAAAAACAATTTCTTTGAAAGGAAACTTAAGTGAAGGAAAACTAAAGAATAACCAGGCAATCTACCCTAAGGAGGGTGGTTGCTTATATAGTGGAGGGGGACTGGGGGCTTAAGGATTTTTGCGATAGCTAAGCCTCTTGCTGGGCGCCCTAATTGGCCTCCCAGAATTCTTGTAAAGGGTTGAGGGGGGAGCATTAGAGGTCTTGGATGGCGTCATAAAGGTTCTGAAAGCCTGTCTGCATAATTAAGGAGAATTATAGCAGAATATAAATGTGAATGGATTATGCTGGAAGGTTAAGTTATAGCACCAGATCCTCCAGAAACCATCCTATTGATAAAATTAAATGTAAAAATATTGGTAGTAAAATTCATAATTCAGGGTTTGATCCACAATCTGGACCACAAAAAAACCTGATCTAATTTCTTAGGCGAATTAGGGCTTATATGCGGATTTTGGGAGTGGGGAAAATTCCTTGAATATATTCAGTGACCAGGTCACACTTGAGGTGGGCCTGAGGTTCCTGTTTAAGGGCTTAAACTGAACACATCTCAAAACACTCCTATAATCATATTAACAGATTAGAAGAGGAAATGAGTTGCAGAGAAGGAGATATTTTTGGAGTATAATGCATTAAAACACCGCATATCTACCACATGAGCTAGGTCACTGATCTGAGTGGTCTCTACTGGGGGGCTTGGGCCCCTACTTTTTTGTGCGTTAAAATTTCTCACGGTTTAGCTGAGGGGCAAGTCATATGAGCTTACATTAACAAAACAATCTATTGTAATAATCATTAAATGCTACTATATATATAAGGAAGTCTAATAATTGACTGAGTAGAGCATTAGTTATCATATGGCACAATTATAAATTATGATATTTTTAATATTTTTTTATAATGCTGCTGAAATATAGTCTTCAAAGAAAAATTTTGCGTTTTAGTAAAGACTTAAATTTCATATATAACATTTATATATGATAATCTTTGCTTTTCATTCTCATTAGCGTCACTTTTATAAAGTTAATAATAATGTAAAATGAACTTGAAGAATTCAATAATTTACACAGAAGGGAGAGATGTGAGCCACTAACCAGAAATCTTGGGCTAACATTGCAAAAGCTTTCCCACCAATAACACGATCCCCAAGGTTATTAAATGCTTTCACAAGGAGCTCCTGGTGATCCACGGGAACAAGACTAAACGCCAAATGCAAGTCCCTACAGAAGAATACTTAAAAATGCTCCATCAGCATATGCTGTAAAGCAACATTCGCCACTCACACCTACCTCTCATTAAGAATGTGCTCAGAGTGAACTTCAGGGTGGAACACCAAGAGCTCTTGTTTATAAACAAAAAACCATACTTCAGAAACGTGGTACTTGTTAAACAAGAACTTATGTGAGGTTTTATTGTCATTGGATTTACCACAGCAGACAGGTGGATGCTACGGGCAAGGTCATCATTAAAGTTGTCAAAAAAGGTATGACACACCACATCAAGATACACCAAACTCACTGGTTAAGGAAAAAAGTCTCTTCATCTCATTTTTAAGACCTTCCAAGCAATCTCCCCAGCAACTTTGTTAAGAAGTGTTAAGAAAAAGCCTGGAAGTTTATGTCAGAGTTAAACAGTTTGTGCTTCAACGTTTTTACCTAATGTCTGAAATATGTAGTGGGAAGGCTATTGCAGTCATCAATCCTAAACCTGAGGTAGAGGCCAATCTCAATAAGATCCCCATACCATATAATTTGTTTTACAGGAAAGACAAGAGTCAGACCCCTTCAGAGTGACTCCTGAGAAAGCACTGCCAGGAACTAGGTCACCAAGCCCATGAATGCCCATCAAAGGCAAACAACAAGAGGTGGAGGACCCAAATGAGATGGATGAAAATGATAATAAAACATTGGGAAACTCTAGTATGCGACAACCCCATTCACCTGAGGGAGCATGGTGATTACAGATCATTAAACTGGCTACCACTAAAAAATGTAAAACGGCATAAAAAGCAAAGAAGCGAGATGAGGCCAGAGCAAAAACTGAGGAAGCTAGAAAGGCAAATAAGATCCTGGAATCAACTGACAAAGATAGAAATTTAGAACATTTTGTGAATATGAGGGAGGTCCTTGAGGTGTTGATGGAAGAGACATTAGAACCTCAGGAACAAGAGACAACGTAGGAGAAAACTTTACCTGCTTAGCCAGACATGAAGTGGTGACAAGCCAGGTCAGTATTTCAGCTCCAGACACTTACCTATGGCTTCAACAAAAAACTTACGAAATAAAGGGTGCAAGAGCTTTCACGATGCCAAACAACGACAGAGTGAGCATGGCTTCATCTTGGCTTATTTTGGCAGCTCAGAAAACCCATCTATAAACTCAAAGCCTGAATTGACTTAACTGTAATAGATCTTGGTTAGAAGCCAGGATTTATCCAATTAAGGTTGACTGTGTGAAATGAGAACTCCTAATAACAATAGTATGATCATTATTTTAGGGCTGAAGCCTACCACATCCCAGGCCAAGAAGATACAACAACTGCGAAACCCTCTTGGAGACATCCTGGCGATCCTTGAAAGTAATTTCTCAAAGGGAGGAAGCCAAGTAGACCCAGATGCTCTTCACAAACTTCCCAATTAGTTCCGCCCTCTGCGGGTTCATGATCAGACCAGGCAAAAGCATCACCATCTCGTCATCAACTTATTACTAAAGGGGTTTTCTTGCCATCACTGTCACATGGATTAACAAACCCATACGCCCTAGTCAAATTTTCACCCCAACAAAATTAAGAATTTTTGCCACCTTCTTCAATGAGATGGCCAGACTACCATTACTGGAGGTTAGCATTCTACTAAAGACATGAACTGTTGGCTCACTTGGGCCACAGACAGATGGCAACAGACATTGACAACCCTGAGGAAAAAGGGATTAACGTTGCTCATGGCTTCCATGGGAGTTATTGATGCACGTCTAAAGGATGTGCCAACCCTCAAACATATGAAAAGGCCACATGTCAGGAGGGAGAGTTGCTTTCAATGTTCCACATTGACCTTGTTTGAATTCTGGTGACCCAAAGCTTGAATTGAAGACCTTTGAAATAGTCAGCATCAATCAATCAGACCATTAGCTGGTAAGAATCGCCTTGAGACCAGTGATGAAGGCACAACCGCACCCAAATGGGAAAAGCTTTACCCACAAATGGTGTTCAATACTAGCTTCACCAATTGGCTAGTGATAAGAACCATGTCCCGTGAATTGAGAGACCCCTTAGAGAAGATCTAAATTAGACCTGGGCGCATGCAATCTGAGATGATCATACTTTTAAAAAATTTCATCCACCAGGAGGCACATGCAGAGGCGTTGGCTCTTCAGAAGGCAATAAACTGCCAAAAACACTCAGAGAAAAATCACTCCAAACGGGCCATAACGCCAACTGGACAAGGGATCAGTTATTGTTGATTATTAAATCCAAAAAAATTAATAAACAAGCCCAAGAGCGGCTCACGCTACAGGCAGGGGCAAAGATTCTGGAAGGGGGTAAAAAGTCATTCAGATACTTTATGTGAGAATCAACATTAAAAACATGGACGCAATGTGAATATCTGACGTCGCAGGATGGCACAGTAGCATGCACTCCAGAGGCGCTAGTGGAAGTAATCCAAAATTACTATTGAAATTTATACTCAAATGAAGGCGCTTTACCTCAAGACATCAAAACATACCATGAGAGGGTGAACCAACTCAGACCCTGGACACATCAGCCCTCACATCGCTGATAACATAGGAATAGCTCAACTCAGCTATCAGAATCTCCCTAGCAAAAGATCACAGGGCCTGATGGAATCTAACACGAGAAGATTATGGCGTTCCGAGACTTGTTAGCCACATCCTCAAAGCACCTCTTAATAAAAGCCCAGTTGAAAACAAGATGTTGCCAGGGTGGAACGAAGCCCTTCTTGTCCTTTTCTACAAAAAAGGTGACCCACAATCACTAAAAACTGGCGTCCAAGTTCGCTGATTAATTCCAACCCAAAGCATCTGTCAAAGTTACTGGCGCGACGTCTGAGTTCTATTGAAGGACATTGTCTCCCAAAACCAGCATCGTTTTGGCGCATTAGGATCATCTTAACAACATCAACATGCTTAACAACGTTTTAGATTCAAATTCAAATGGGGCATTAGTATTCATAGAACAGCAAAAGAATTATTACAGAGTATACTGATAATACCTGCGCCATTTCAGGTAAAGAGCACACTCTCCATACAAGTTCATTGACTGGACCTTGAAACAAACCACAAAAACAATAGTGTCATTCCTTGGACTCAGATCTCAGTCAGTGCAGATCTCGCTCAATGTAGTAATAGGCAAGGGGACCCTTTAAGTACTCTTCTGTAACCTGACCTTTGACCCAATTCTGCATTCAGCATAAGTGGCGCTTAAGGATAGCCGAGTGTGCGGGCATCTGACGCTGAAAACCTTGACTTATGAAGATGACGCAGTAACATCAATTGGAAGCATGTAAGCCTCAGAGAAACTCAAGTTATTCATATATTATTATAAAAAGGCTAACAATACAAGGGTAAATTAAAAATACGGAAATGTTACCTGTCAGTGGTGCATAAATGACCCAACTGACCAAGTGGAAAGGCTCAAGCTGGGGATCACAACAAAACTAGCCTCAGACACCCCCAATCAGCCTGAAATGGTACCTGGGGTGGGAAACGCTGGGGCTTCATATAACTTGCGCTGTGGTCATCCAAGAAAAATGACATCATGGAAAAACAACAAAAGCAAAACCTAATAGATTGCAATAAAAAATGCATGCTAAAAGTTGGGAGCTAGAATATTTGTGACTGCAACAAATCAAAAACTGATTAACATCTTTAAGCATGAAATCACTGATTCTCAGGGGATTACATTCAATGAAGAACTGATTTAAACTCTTGAGAAATCAATGAACTTGATTGTAAGTTTCATGAATTACTCAAAAATGATTAATGCATGATGAATCAAGATAGTTCATCCAATTTATGAAATTTAAAAATTTAAATCTCAATATTGATGAATTGGGCTCTATAGGTAATCTCAAGATCTAAACTGCAATACCAAGAACCGAACTTCTTTTTAAGTGATTACTTTATAGAAAATGCTGCTTCATCAGCAATTAAAAGAATTATTAAATGGCAAACTGCATACGATTTAACAGCATATGAAGAACACCTTAGCCACCCAACAAGATCTTCAAGTATTAGGCAACTTATCAAAATCTGGGCCCAATTGGGATGGTTCCCTTTGGAGACCATGTGAAACATCTGGGCATCACCCTGAACTCCAACGGGCTGGACTGTATTGTATTGAGGATGACTCGTCAGGTAACTCACATCCTGAATTGCACCATCAGAGGGAGGAACATGGGACTCATTGAAGAGTCGTGGTCATGAACACCCTCCTACTATCAATCATCTGGTTCCAGGCCTCCATAATTCCCTTATTATCAAATTAACATGACCGCGTCAGGGTCTCAATGCATTCATGTTTATGGGATGGCAAGAGAGCCCCAATCATAATAAGCCTGCTCCACGGCATAAGCTTAAAAGGGGTACTAGGCATCACTGGCAACATTGAACAGGCAGATAAAATCTTTAGTAAGTAGATTGCTTAGGTGACAAGACCAACCCCACTATGAACCATTGGTACCACGCTGCATGAATCAAAATGGCCAGGGACCTCAGACTCAAACACCCCATGGCCTGGAACACCTTATATCATATTGCTGCCAATCCAAGAGCCCATGGAATACCTCAATCATCTAGTTTCTCCTTAATGAATCTGAAGGTCATTAATGGAGATAAATGGCTGTTCCCGCTCACCATCATGAGAGAACATTGTAAACAAAGGGTTTGTGTCTCACGCCTATGCCTAAGATATGCAGGGGCACATGGACCTCAGTGGAGTACTATCCCTCACCATGGACCTGGACCCTTGCCTGAATTGCCCAGCTGAACTAAAATAACCAGGTATATAATGAGAAACTCAAAAATATTTACACTCAAAATGCATGATCAGTTCATATGAAGGTTAGGACAAACATTTGGAAATGTTTACACGGGGCTTATTGGATAGCAGAGTGGTCCAACAATACCCACAAGCCCTGTATAGTATGCAATGCAACTGACACCCTTGTTCACAAGTAGAAGAATTTAACAGCAGCCTGACTAGTCTGGCAACTGGCATCGCACCTGATAGCCCCTGGTCGCGAACCCAATGTCTGTTGTCCAATCATGAACTTACTAGCGATCAACGTTGACTCACACATCTCAAAAAAACTTTTATCAGTTATTTTTGCAATGTCATATGGACAATAAATACTATATATATCGAGGCCTTACATTAATCCACTCCTTTCTGAATGAAATGAAAAATCGTTTAAATATAACCAAATAAAATCCTTCAACATATGGCTGTTCAGTGATGCAACTTCAAACTGCCTACATAGAGTAGTACTGAACTGGATACCAATCCCAATCCCCTTCCTATTTATTGAATTAGAACTTGAAGTGTGCCTTCATTTCAGCGATGATTCACCGTAATGCTCAGGCAGATCTCTCCCATGCTACCAGTTCACATGGGAGCACCTATCACAATGTTATCTCCTAACACTCAGCTTAGATTTTAGCCTCTCTTACAATTCTTTCCACCTCCTATCAGTGTAGCATATATGTTCCAGGTCATCCCACCTTGAATAAAATATCTGATGATCTTTAATCAAGTGTGTACATCCAAATTAAGCTAAACTGTAAGTTTCTTCATTTAAAATACTTTTATATACTTATAGGCAGATTAGAAACTAGAACTATATAGAGAATTTGATTTTATATAATTTTTATTTTAATGCATAAATTATATATTATATATAGACTTTAGACCAAAATATTGAGGTTAAAATCAGGAGAATAAAAGTATGAATTGGAACTATTATGATATAGGATGATTATCATTAGTATTATGTCATAAAATTTACACACTTATTTCTAGACAGAGCAAAATCTGTCTAAATTAAAACATGAGATTTTAAATAGCCTGGGAAATTTTCTAAACCTTATCTTATTAAGCATGAATGAGCAAGCGAGTAAAATTTACCTTTTACCCTTACCTAAATTTAATTTATCCTGAATGACATTATCCTAACCTCTCTACACTAAGGAACATACGTTAAAAATCACTTTATTATCTTTTTACAAGGATATTCTACATATACCAGATCCTCAATAAAGAGTAGCAACAAACTATAATTTCCCTTGTAGCATGTTATATTAATCTATTGATTCAATTTATACTTTAATTTAATATCACATCTAACTGATAAATTAAAAGTTAGTATAATTTAATTAATTAAGGCACCCCAAAGCATTCTTGGTTATTATAATTATGGCAAGGGGCAGTAAAGATAG